>JAHRHZ010000003.1:2660297-2712065 GCA_024137785.1 Ginglymostoma cirratum
AGGGTGGGGAGGGAAAAATGTCTTTGGTGGTGGGGTCTGATTGCAGATGGCGGAAGTGTCGGAGGATGATGCGTTGTATCCAGAGGTTGGTGGGGTGGTATGTGAGGATGAGGGGGATTTGTATGAGCTTCTACCAATATCTAAAATTAGGGTGAGATAAAGAGTACATGGGTCCATGAGGAAGAGACAGGAGAAATTAACATGGAGATGAGGCTGTTTTCTTTAGAGAGAAGAAGGCTAAGAAGTGACTTAATAGAGACATACAAGATGATCAGACGATTAGATAGGGTGGACAGTGACAGCCTTTTTCCTCGGATGGTGACGGTTAGCACGAGGGGACATAGCTTTAAATTGAGGGGTGATAGATATAGGACAGATGTCAGAGGTAGATTCTTTACTCAGAGAGTAGTAAGGGCATGGAATGCCTTGCCTGCAGCAGTTGTAGACTCGCCAACTTTAAGGGCATTTAAATGATCGTTGGATAAACGTATGGATGATAATGGAATAGTGTAGGTTAGATGGGCTTCAGATTGGTTTCACAGGTCGGCGCAACATCGAAGGCCAAAGGGCCTGTACTGCTCTGTAATGTTCTATGTTCTATGTTCTATTCAAAAAGTGGGGAGAGAGATAACCAGTTAACCTGGCATCAGTCATTGGGAAGTCCTGGAATCTTACAAATTAAGCTTTACAATGTATGATCGTTCAAAGCCAACATGATTTTATGAGAGGGAAATTGTGTTTGACATATTTTCCTGAGAAAGTAACTGGTAGGGTCGATCAAGAAGAATCTGTGGCTGTATAGTTAGATTGCAGAAAGGCATTTGAGAAAGAGCCATGTAAAAGGCTAATATGCAAGATAAGAGGTATGGAAGTGGTCATCCAATATGAATGTGCATAGAGGATTGGTTAATGGAGGGGAAGTCAAGCAGGGGCATTGTTACTATCCACTTGGTTAAGTGTCCTGATACTTGAGTCCCACAACTCCTCAGGTCATCACAAATATTAAAGATTGAATTGAATTATGCAAACTCCATGATTCTCCTATCCGATGATCTCAGGTGAACATGAAACAGTGACCAGTGCCTGCATGTAAAAATAAATAACAATTAAATCAGTTTGAACCATAAGACAAATAAAATATGAATGGTGGCTCAGTGGTTGAGCACTGCTGTCTCACAGTGCCAGGGTCCCAGGTTTCATTCCACCCTTGGGCAAATATCTGTGCAGAGTTTGCACATTCTCCCCATGTCTGTGTGGGTTTCATCTGGATGCTCCCATTTCTTCCCACAGTCTAAAGATGTGCAGGTTAGATGGATTGGCCATGTTAAATTGCCCATGGTGTCCTGGGCTGTGCAGGTTGGGTGGGTTAGGCATGGGAAATGCAGGGTTATTGGGTGGTGGGATGCTCTCGGGAAGGGTTGGCGTGGACTTGATGGGCTGAATGGCCTGTGTCCACACTGTTGGGATTTTAAGAACGTCAAACCCTCTAACTTGATGTCTAACCCTCCTTAAGCCAATACACGCATATACAAACAAACAATCACAGATGTTCTGGGTGGAAGAAAACAAATTAGGGGAACACAGTCAGCCGTTGTTCCAATTTTTCTCTCAACTCTGGGCCCTCTGAGCCCTGTGCATATCAGCAACTTCTAGAACCAGAAGTCGACACTACATTTGGCATGCCAACGCTTACCAGTAAGCACAGAACATCAGAGCTAGAGTGTGCAGGTGCAGCCACACGGCTGAGAAAGAATGTTGAACACAGTTCAATAGCACCAAGCTGCAGGATTCAAGAAGGTGACTCTTGCTTTTTCCAAGTTCTTCTGATCTTCGATTTTGCTATGTGTAAGTTCTTTCACTTTAACGCAGGCACAGGGCAGTCGGCACACAAATTATTCAGTCTCTCAGTCACTTGTTCCAGCCAACAGCTTATGGCAAACGGTCGGAAAAAATATTTAGCTATCTTCCAAATCTTTTACTTTTCTGCATGGAAAGAGAGATGTTATATTTTGAGTAGTCTGAAGACCAACTGTTGTATTGTTGATACACAGGCTGTTGACTTCCCCAGACGCAAATCAGAAAGTTCTCATTCTGTGCACTCCCAAGCAACACAACAGGTCCCGATTGAAAAACCAATCATCAGTCTGTCCCTGGGCAATACGTGGCCTCAACACACATCTGCTTACCGTTGAGTCTCAAACATCTTTCCCCATTGCTTGAACAAAGCGACAGTATAAACTAAACTCACAATGAGTTCCAGGAACTTGATTTTAAAAGTGTAGCGGCATCTTCCACAATGCTTGGTTTACAGCATTATCTTTTGGTTCATAATTGAAAATGAAGAAAACTAAAAGGTTGAGGGCTTTACAGCAGTTTCAAGTTGGCTGGCTGTGACTTGTCTGGTACTACAAGGATCAGTGCTGGGGCCTCAACTATTTGCAATCTATGTTAATGACTTGGACAAAGGCTAAGTAATCATAGCTCTAAGTTTCTTGAAGATACAAAGCTCGGTGGGATTTCAGGATCTGGGGAAGACAAAATGACGTCGCAAAAAGATTGAATTTAAGATTATTCACTTCAGTCTTAATTTTACAAGAGTTACATACATTTAACAGGTTTGTAAATGTTGAGTTGCAGACAGGCAAGAAAGGACTCATACAGGCGCACAGAAAGTGAGCATGGAGATACCAACATGCATTTAAGAATGTACATGGCATATTGACCTTTATTGCAAGAGGATGGAACACAAAGTTAAAGAAGTCTTTCTCTACAAAATCAACAGAAATAGGAGCAGGCAAATGTTGTTTTGCTTACTGGGCCTGATCAGCCACTCAATAAGATCACGGTTTATCAGAGTATGACCTTAACTCCATTATCCTACCTTCCCTACTAAATCTTTCACTCACTTGTTCATGACAAACCTGGCTTACTCAGTCCCGACAATTTGGTTGGAGTCATACCTAACATAAAAAGGAAGATGGTTGTGGGTTGTTGGAGCTCAATAATCTCAGCTCCAGGACATGTCTGCAGCAGTTCCTCAGGGTAGTGTCCAAGGCCCAACCATCTTTAGTCGCCTCATCAATGACCATCCTTCATCAAGGTCACAGGTCGAGATGTTGCAGAAGCTTGCATAATGTTCAGCACATTCATGATTTAGCCATGTCCAAATGCAGCAAGATGTGGATAATGTTGAGGATGGACTGATAAATGGTAAATAAAGTTCATGCCTTACAAGTCCCAGGCAATGATCATCTCCAAAGTCTAAGCATCACCATGACATTCAGTGGCATTACCATCACTGATACCCTCATTATCAGCATCTTAGGTGTTATCATTGACCAGAAACCCAATTGGACTAGCCATATAAATACAGTGACTACAAGAGCTGGCCAGAGGCTAAGAATCCTGTAGTGAACGATTAGCCAAAGCCTGTCCATCATCTACGAGGCGCAGGCCAACAGTGTGATGGAATATTCCTCATTTGCCTGGGAATGAGTGCAGCTCCAACAACAATCAAGAAGCTTGGCAACGTCCAGGACAAAGTAACCAATTGATTGACAATCCATCCACCACCTTCAACATTCGCTCTTCCCCACACACCTGGAAAACTGTGCATAGTTTTGATCCCTATATTGAAGAAAAGATGGACTCTAATGGGAGGCAGTCAAGCAAAGGGTCACCAATGGAATGAAGAGGGTTATCTTTGGATGAGCAACTGAGTAAGTTGGATCCATACTGTCTGAAGCTTGGAAGAATGAGAGGTGATCTCATGGAAACATGCAAGATTCTGAAGGGATAAAACAGAGCAGACACTGAGAGTTTGGTTGCATTGGCTGAGAAGTCTATACAGCGTGGTGGCACATTCGTGGATATGCAGCCAATCATTGAGGAATGAGATAACAAAAAGTTCTTCATTTAAACAGTCTTGAATCTTTGGAATTTTCCAATGCAAGATTTTTGTCGTATTTCCACGCATGACTTGCTCGCCCCAATAGTTTGTGAGTTTTGTTGCCTGCATTTCTGAATCATAGTAACGGATTGCTGGGTCATTTCAGTGACAACTCTCCTGACAGTTCGTCTTAAAAATCATCAGCATGTGTCTTCTTTCCGCATTTCTTTTGGTTGCTCCTCAAACTCTCCACTGACATTGGGTCTTACATCTTGGTAACTTTGAATGTGTGGTTATTCCAAAAAAAGAGCGCAGTCCACACCAGGAAAAGCAGAATTCAATATGATTCATTCATTTGTCAGTCCTTGCTGTGTGCGTAGAGTCCAAGGTAACAAGTCACAGTGTTATCCATTGGTTCTGCTGCTTTTTGGGAAATTTTGTGTGCTTAAGAATCAATGTGTGAGTGTGAGATCTCTCTTGACTCTCTTGTCTTCCTGTCCAAAATCTGCAGCCTGATTCAGGGAGGAGTAAATGAACACTTTGAATAATCTGCAGAGGTGATAAATTACTGCTCATTGGTTTTAAAAGGTGCAAACAGCTTTCTCACTGTGAAATTGTTTGCAATGTATTCTTGCTGTCAGCTCAGATTTAGCAGTTCCTGCTGCAGTAGATGTCGTACTTGGGTTTTCGATAGAAACATGCTGTGAACAGTGGATTTACTGCAGCCTGAAGCCAATGCAGGAACTTTGTGTTCAAAGAAAAGTGACATATTTTGTGATGGGTGTAGAGCAAAAAATAAGTCATAACAGCCTGTGTACTAAAAAGACGTGCAGGCTAAGTTGTCAACCCCTGATATATGAGCAAAAGCAGAGCCAACTACAACCTTGTCAGTAATTCATGGCCACAGGCTGGTAAGTTAAGTGCTGTTCACTATTTTTCATCAACTACACTTTATCACGGCCATTACAAGAATCACTGAAAAGTTAATGTCCAGCAGGAGGTCTTTCAGTCAACTCTGACTACGCCAGTTCTATGAACATTCAAGTTTAGAGCAAACGTAGACCATTTGGCCCCTCGAGCTATTTGATCAGATCACGGCTGATTTCTTGCTGGCCTCGACTTTCCTTCAATTCCCTACAGTATGGAAACAGGCCATTCAGCCCAATGCGTCCACACCAACCCTCCAAAGAGCATCCCACCCAGTCCCATCCCTCTATCCCTGTAACGCTGTATTTCCTGTGGTTAACACACCTGACTCACACACCTCTGGACACTCTGGATAATTTAGCACGGCCAATCCACCTAACTTACACATCTTTGGACTGTGGGAGGAAACCAGAGCACCCGGCCAAACCCCACAGACACAGGGAGAATGTGCAGACAGTTGCCCGAGGGTGGGATTCAACCTGGGTTCCTGGCGCTGTGAGATAGCAGTGCTAATCACTGAGCCACCATGCCACCCTGGAACCCTTTCACTTTCTCCTGACAGTCAGGAATCTCTGTCTCTCAGTCTCAAAGATATTCGAAGACTCTGCCTCCCACCACAGATTGAGGAAGAGAATCCCAGACCTATCACCACTGCCCCCCCAAACTATTTCTCCTCATCTCTGTCTTAAGTGGAAGACCACATTTTTAATCATGTCTCCTTATTCTCGGCTACCAACAAGAGCAGCTCCGGAAGCCTGTTTCACTGTCTTTTCCTCGAGGTTCATTTTCTTCTTTTCAGGAAGTTTCTCTGACTTTTTTTTATTGGATGGCTTGCTTCCAATTCCCCAGCACTGTCCCTCTGCCAATCAGCTGCAAATAACTTTCTCCACGGATGTGCAGAAATACACAATCACACGCCCTAATATAATGCAACATTGGTGTTCAGTCTGCGACTGTGCTGTCTGATTCCCCAGAATGAGCTTCAGAAACTCCCTCGGAGAAAAGAAAACAGCACAATACCAGCCAAACAGACAAAAAAAAGCAGCTGCCAAGAGCCATTTCATGAAGATTGTGCAATTTAGTGCTGTCGTCACTCTCTGCTTTTGTTCCATTTTTCATGCAATCTGACCCTCTCAGTTTGATTACAGCCCCTGAGTCACTCGCACAGATAATCATAGTTCTTGGGGTTTTGGTGCAGGACTCAAGGAGGGAAAATGAGAATTATGTCACAGCAGAGAAGCAGCGCACGGTTGTTCTTCAGCTCGATGCAATCATTCACATCATTTCCAAAAGTAGTGTACTTCCACATGATCCCTGCTTCTGTCACAGAGACAATGGAAAATGCTAAAGTAGCAGTGACCATGGAAAATCATCCAACGCTTAGGGGGAGAGGACGAGAAAAGTGAACCATTATTTTTACTCAGTCATTGAACCACAACCACGCAGATTGATTGAATCAACCACGTGTTGAGATCAGTGCAAACTGACAGCAGGAACAAGTTGACCTTCAGCTGCACAGTTCAATCAATCAGTGCACCTTAGCCCTGTTTAAATATAATATTCCAGTGACTTCAGAGATGGTGCATTGTGTCAGGTATTTATCTGAGCTCTGAGAGCTTCAAAAAGCCATGTCACCGGGCTTAACACAGATTGAGTCTTTCTTGGTGGATCAGTGTTTATGGAACAAGTTGTGTTTGGTGGTACAGGACCAGACAGAGCGAACAACAGTTTTTATTGTGGCAAAATATTCAACATTCAGCAAGCAAAACCTAGCACTGAGCCATATAAGGAAATAGTGAGACAAGTGGTCAAAAGCTTTTTCAAAGAGGGTCAGGTGCACAGAGTGCTTAAAAGCAACAGAGAGAGGCAAACTCAGGGCAGAGGCCGGCAAAGGCTTGGCTGCCAGAGGTGGAATAATTCAAATCAGTTAGATGCAAGAGTCAAAAATTAGTGGGCTGCAGAGATCCCAGAGGGTTGTGGGGTTGGAGGAGATGACCAAGATCAAGGAGGGACAAGGTCTTGGAGGGATTTAAAACATGAGGAGAAGAACTTTCAAATTAAGGGACTGCTAGAACAGGAACCAGTGGAGGTCAACACACACACACAGGACTTGCCGCAATTCAGGATGTGGACAGGGGACTGTTGACATGAGCTGAGAGTTCGAATTTAAATATGGAAGGATAATGTTATCACTGTTTCTGGAGACATGGTTGAGAGAGGGGCAGGATTAGTCGCGTAATATTCCAGGACCAAAGGGTATTCAGGTGAGACAGGGAAGGATATAAAAGGAGGGATGCGATCCTAGAAGTCTTCTCAAATGAAGCGAAAGAGGTAGAACTTAAACACCAAAAAGGAGAGTCACATTGCATAGAGTGTATGATAGGCCCTGACAATCCAACATAAATACAGGATCAAAAATGGAGGCAAGCTTCTTAGAGTTTTCAATCGCATGGGCTAATGTCTCCTCCGTGTCCACCGTAGATTTCCCTCCTATCTCCAATACATAGGAGATTGAGAATCATATAGAGTCCCAACAGTGTGGATGCAGGCCATTCGGCCCATCAAGTCCATTCTGCCTCCCTCTCCCCAAAGAGCATCCCACCAGACTCACCCCTGCAAACCCCCGGACAATCCACCTAACCTGCACATCTTTGAATGTGTGATGAAATTGAAACACCCGGAGGAAACCCGCACAGATGCGGGGAGAATGTGCAAACCCGACACAGACAGTCACTCAAGGGTGGAATTGAGCCTGGATCCCTGGTGCTGTGAGGCAGCAGTGCTAACCACTGAGCCACCGCTGTGAGGAGTTTGAAAGGAAGTGAAAATGAAAAGGCTCTGAATTGTTGCAAAAGTGCTCACAGTGGTGTCCCTGAGATGAATCAATTTTTATTGCAGACAAGACACTTCCCTGGATAGTTGGCAATGCTACCACTAAGTGCTCACCTTGTAACAGAAGCACAAAAGATTTCAGAGCAGGATTAGCATTTTCAGCTCTTTTCAGACTGCTGTACCTTTGAGTAAGATTGTGGCTGATCTGGTTATAGTCTCAACTCCACTTGCCTCCACCCATCATAACCCTTGAGTCCATGGCCTATCAAAAATCTGTCTAACTGAGGCCTGAATAAATTAGTGATCCAGCCCTCATTATTCTGTGGAGGCTGAATTCCATAGACTAACAAGTCTGTGAGAGACAAATGTCGCCTTATCTCTGTCTTAAAAGGGAGACCTTCTTAAACGAGATTCTACCAAGCAGAGGTCACACATCCTGCAATATAATTTCAGGGAGCAGAGTATCAGCAGACGAGTACAGTATAATCTCCCAAGTTCAGAGGAATGTCACAATGTGGGAAATGATTGTCAGGGAATACAGAATTGCCCTCACGGAGTGTGAAATGACCTTCACAGAATTCAGGTATAACCCTCAGGTATTACTTCATGGACGATGGAATAATCCTCAGGGAATACAGAGTAACTTCACACTGTGGTTTAAACCTCTCAGAATGGAGTGTAGCCCTCAGAGTGCAGACCAACTCTCAAAGGATGCAGTATAATCTTCAGAGAGTGAAATATGTCTTATGAGTATCAGGTAGAGGTTTGGAAATTCATTGAAGGAAATATTAATATTCACTAGGATAAGAATGAAGTTGGCTGAGAGTTCTGGAATGTGCATATAATGCAATCATAAAGTGCAGATACAGAAACCCTCGTGGCTGAGCTCTGCATGTAAGCTTTCCAAGCTTCATTAGTTATTTATGTGCTCAAGGATATCCCACAGAGAGCAACAAGGCTTGTTGAGTCAATGCACAGTGCCCTGGCTTCAACAAAAAACTAGACTGGTTCCTCTCACATCATGAAGTGCTTCAAAAAATGTACTTTATCACAATTATCTTTTTGATGCCTTTTCAATTAGCCAATCTTTTTCGCCGTGTCATTGGCCACTGACATTGTATCTGCTGACTGTTTGAAGTCTCCACTGACCTTAACAGGAACTTAAAATTTTTAAAATGGGATTGACTCCTCACTGCCCCATTGATCCCAGCAGCCTGTAATCCTCAAGAATTAACCCTGGTTTGATAGGTCATGAGTTTTATTTTTGCAATTTGTTTGCCATTGTGGTCAGTCACTGAACATAATCACAAGAAGCTGCCAATGATACCTGCAGAAAAATGAACATCATGTTTACGCAGAAAAGGGAAGATAAAACAATTCTACATTATAGTCTGCGCATCTTAAAAGTTCCTTGTTTGATTGACAAGGCTGCATTTGGCTTCTGGTGCTTTATTCATGCTGATGTCAAAAAACTATCCAAGCAAACACGACTTTTCCATACTCTCAACTTCCAGCAGTTTTCTATGTCTGGGTTTTTTACTGGTAAGTGAATGAAGACTTGTTCCCCCAGCAGGGCAAATCCAACCTGGACAAATATCACCCCATGAATCTATTCTAAATCATCAGCAATGTGATGGAAGATGTGGTCAACAGTGCTATCCAGTGGCACCTGCTTTGCCGAAAAGTACCTCGTTCACTGATGCTCAGTTTGGGTTCATTCACCTCCTGGTTTATTGAAGGTTCACTCCAAACATGGACAGAAGAGCTAAACTCCAGAGTTAAGATGAGAATTCCTGCTCTTGACATCAAGGTTTCATTTGATCAAGTGTGGTATCAAGGGGCCCGAGTAAAACTAGAATCAATGGGAATCGGGGGAAAGCTCTCTGCTAGTTGGAGTCATTTTTATAAACTACTTGGATGAGAATGTGGGAGGTATGGTTAGTTTTGTGAATGACACCAAAATTGGTGGCACAGTGGACAGTGAAGAGGTTATCGAAGATTGCAAAAAGACCTTGGATCAATGTGCTCTGAAGTGGCAGATGGCGTTTCATTGAGATAAATTGCATTTTAGTAAAACAAACAAGGGCAAGAATGAGACAATTAATGGTCGGGCCCTGGGTACACAATTGTTTGAAATTTGCATCACAGGCAGACGTGGTGGTTAAGAAGGCACTCGGCCCACTTGCCTTCGTTGCTCAGATCTTTGAGTAGAGGAGTTCAGATGGTATGTTGAGATTGTACAGGAAATTGGGGAGGCCTGTTCTGAAGCACTGTGTGCAGTTCTGGTTGCCCTGCGATAAGAACAATATTATTAAATTAGAGAGGGTTCAGAAAAGATTTACAAAGGTGTTGCCAGGAGAGGAGGGTTTGAGTTATAAAAATAGGCTAATTCAGCTGTGACTTTTTTCATTGGAGTTGAGGGGTGAATTTATAAACGTTTAAGAAATCGTGGGAGGCATATATAAGGTGAGTAGCAAGGATCTTTTCCTGAGGGGGAGTTCAAAACAATGGGACATCTTTAAGGTGAGAGGAGAAAGATTTATAAAGCACACGAGGGGCAATATTTTGACACAGAGAGTGGTTCATGTGTGGAATGAACTGCCAGAGGAAGTGGTAGATGCAGGTACAGTTACAATGTTTAAAAGACATTTTGATAAATACATGAGCAGGAAAGGTTTGGAGGAATATGGGCCAAGAGCAGGCAAGTGGGACTAGTTTAGCTTGGGAACATGGTCGGCATGGACTGATTGGACCAAAGGATCTGTTTCCATGCTGTATGACTCGATGACTCGTATCTAACACAGAGGAAGATGGTTGTGATTGTTGGAAGTCAGCTATCACTAACTCAGCTCTTCAAGACCCCTCAGTTCCTCAGGGTAGTGCCCTAGGATCCATCATCTTCAGCTGCTTCATCAATGACCTTCCCTCCATCTTAAGGTCAGAAGTAGGGACTCTCGCCAGTGATTCCACAATGTTCAGCACCTATCATGGCTCTTCAGATATTGAAACAGTCCATGTTCAAATGCAACAAAATCTAAACAATATGCTGGCTTGGACTACCAGTGGCAAGTAACATATTCGTGCCATGCACATTCCAGGCAATGGCCATCTCCAATAAGGGACGATATAACAACTGCCGTTGACATTCGATGGTGTTACCATCACTGAATTCCCCACTATCAACATCTTAGCAATACCCAACTCCATATTCCCACCTATGCCCTACATTCCTTCTTTCCATTGAGAAATAATAATCTGTTCATCTCAGTTTAAAATTGCCATTTGATCTCATGTCTATTGCCATTTATGGAAGACAATTACAAACTTCAATCATGCTTTGCGTGGAAATCTGTTTCCTGACTTTAGTCCTGAAAGGCCTGGTTCTTTTTTCTTGATTATGGTGCCTGGCTGGATACTTCTCACCCAATGAAAGTAGTTTCTCTCTGTCCTCTCATTTCTTCTCAATATCATAAGCACCTCCACCAGACCGATGGACTGTGCGAAGTTTTGGTGTCCAGCGCTGCTTCAGGCAACCAGACTAAGGCCTGCATGGACAGCGCCTTAAATTATTGCACAGAAGTGTGAATAGGCCTCGTCCCCTGGATCCTGGTGAGAAAGGCCTGTCAACCAGTGGGAGATAATGATGAAATCAGTGGCAGTTTGGGGAATGAGAAGAAATTGTCATTTTTTTCGAAGTTATGTTGTTCCCCTGGATAAAGGAGAACCTGCAGATACTGTCTACTTGAATATCCAAAAGGCATTGGATGAGGTGTCACAGCAAAGGTTATTGCTGAAAACAAAAGGTTTTGCTGCTGGGGGGGAATATATTAGCAAGAGTAAAGAGTTGCTGAGCTGTCAGGAAGCAGAGAGTAAAGATGTTTGGTTGCTATCTCTGGCGGCTGACATGCTACAGTAATCAGTGCTGGGCCCTCACCGACTTGCAATTAATGTCAATGACTTGGATGAAGGGACCCAATGTTTGGAAACTTGACTTGATGATGACCCAAGATGGATGGGAAAGTAAGTTGCCAAGAGGAGGGAGAGAGGCCATAAGGTGACAGACAGGTGAAGTGAGTTAGCAAAATTGGCAGATGAGGTATAATATGGGGAAATGTGAGCTAGTGTACTTTGGCAGGAAGAAGAGAAAAGCAAGGCACGATGGAAATCAGAGAGATTCCATAACACTACAGAGGAGGGATCTGGGTGTCCTGGTAGATGAATCACAACAAAGTAGTATGCAGCGCAGAAGGTGCTTGGGAAGGGAACTGGAATTTCTGTGCTTAACCAAATGTTAGAGGGAGGATGTTTTTCCACAATTGTACAGGATCTTGACAAGACCACATCTGAAGGATTGTGTATATTTTTGGTTTCCATATTTAGAAAAATATGCAAGTGATTTAGAAGCAGTTCAGAGAAGGCTGCCTCGACTGAGTCCTGGGATGAAGGGTTCATCTGATGGAGAACAATTGAATAGGGTGGGCCTGTGCCCATTGGAGTTTAGAAGACTGAGCGATGATCCTGTGGGAACTAGATAAGTTTGATTCAGGAAATGTTTCTGATTTGGGGTGATGAGAACAAATGAGAACAAATCTCCCTTTCAAGTGAAACAGGAGGAGACCTTTTTTCTTTCATGGAATCATTACAGTGTGCAATTCTGTTCCCCAGATAGAAGTGGAGGCTGGGCCGTTGCATTATTCGAGGTTCAGTTTGATAGGTTTGTGACAGATGAGGGAGTCAAAGCTTGTGAAGGACAAACAGGAGAGTGAATGAAATCAGATCAGCCATGATCTTACCAAATGGTGAAATAGGCTCGAAGGACTGAATGGCCACCTCCTGTCTATAATTCCTACGTTCCCATCTATTTTCTGCGTGCTTGCAATGGGATGTCATTTGGGTCCAGTGACATGGGATGCAAATCATGTGAGCTCAAATAGTCAAGTGGGAATTCAAGCGAGAAATTAGGGAAGTCTTGTCCTTTACAATGCCACATATCCTTCAGAAATAGAAATAACCCATCACTTTTTTACAGGGCTGATTACTGTCACTGTCGTTAGCTATGGGGGTGATCAAAGTCGGAGAAGGAAGGACATTTAGATTTGGTACCAGTTTGTTCCCTCATGCCCACAAATGATCAGGAATGAAGAATGAAAAGAAAACGTAGCTTCCTCCATTGTGAATTAATCACCAATTTGTTCATTTATTTTTTGAGAAGTGATGTGTGCAATGTGGGTGTAGTTGGGAAAGCTGCTTTCAAAGGCAATGTCATTGTTTTGGTTTGATTGTACCTCTATGACATAACTTAAGTGTACAACGTCAAAGCAAGTTGTTGTTGATGAAATTGAATTAGAAGGATTAGAAGGACCAAAGGTTAAATGAAGCGTGCAGGAAGGCATATCAGGAGCAGCACAATGCAGACTGAAAAATGAATTCTTAACATGGTGGAGTTAACAGGACAAGTTGCATGCCCAACAGCAAATTCACTCATGGAAAGTGGGCGTTGCTGGCTGGCCAGGATTTATTGCATGTCCGTAGTTGCCCCTTGAGAAGGTGGGGGTGAGCTGCCTCTTGAACTGCTGCACTCCATGTGCTGCAGGTAGACCCACAAATGACATTAGGGATGGAATTCCAGGATTTTGACCCAGCAACACTGAAGGAAGGAACAGTGATATATTTCCAAGTCGGGATGATGAATGGCTTGGACGAGAACTTGCTGTCCATGTCCTTCTCGATGGAAGTGGTGGTGGGTTTGGCAGTTGCTGTTAAAGGCTCTCTGGTGAAAATCTGCAGTGCAGCGTGTAGATAGTGCACACTGCTATACACACTCAGAAACATCCGTGGATGTGGTGCCAACTGAGCGGGCTGCTTTGTCCTGGATGGCATCAAGCTTCTTGAGTGTCGCTGGAGCTGCATTCATCCAGGTGAGTGGGGAATATTCCCACACTCCTGATTTGTGCCTTATCGATGGTGGATGGGATTTGGTGAGTCAGGAGGTGAGTTACTCACTGCAGTATTCCTAGCTTCTGTGTTTATGAGTTGAGTCCAGTTGAGTTTCTGGTCAATGGTAGAATCATAGAATGATGACAATATGGAGTCAGACCATTCAGCCCATCAAATCCATACCACCCCTCTGAAGAGCATCCCACCCAGACCCATCCCATCCTTGTAAGCCTGCATTTCCCATGGCTAATCCACCTAGTCTGCACATCTTTGTGATTGGGAGGAAAGTGGACGAAACCCATGCAGACATCTGCAGAATGTGCAAACTTCACGCAAACAGTTACCCGAGACTGGAATCGAACCCAGGTCTGTGGCGCTGTAAGGCAGCAGTGCTAATCACTGAGCCCCCACGCTGCTCCTGGTAACCCCCAAGGATGTCAATAGTGAGGGATTCATTGATTGTAATACTGCTGAATGTGAAGAGGCAGTGGTTAGATTGTCTCTTATTGGTGATGATCTTTGCCTGGTATTTGTATGGCATGAATGTTATTTGCTAACTATCAGTGCTATCCTGGATATTGCCCAGATCTTGTTGCATTTGAACATGGACTGCTTCAGTATCTGAGAAGTCATGAATGGTGCTGAACATTGTGCAATCATTGGGGAACAACCCCACTTCTGATGTTATGATGGAGGGAAGGTCATTGATGAAGCAGCTGAAGATGGTTGGGTTGAGGACACTACCCTGAGGAACAGCTGCAGAGATGTCCTGGAGCTGAGATGATTGACCTCCAACAACCACAACCATCTTCCTATGTGTCAGGTATGACTCCAACCAGCAGAGAGTTTGCCCTCTGATACCCGTTGATTCCAGTTTTGCTCGGGCTCCTTGATGCCACACCCGGTTGAATGCAGCCTTGGTGTCAAGACCCGTCACTCTCACCTCAGCTAGACAGAACTAAGCATTTCCACACCAACGGACCAGATCAAAGCTCTGCAGTCCTCCCACATCCAGTCATGAATGGTGGTGAACGATTAAACAACTCACTGGAGGAGGTGGCTCCACAAATATCCCCATCCTCAATGATGGCAGAGCCCAGCACATCAGTGCGAAAGGAAAGGCTCGAGTGGATGATCCACAGCCAGACTCCTGGACTGTGTGCAGACTTATGCCTCTGATTGACAGTCAGCTGCCCCAGTTGACTGCACTGAGGACTCACCAGCTGCCCACTTTGTGACATGGCCATTTGGTTGAATGCACGTGCAGTGTATTTGGTTTTCAGGCAGCTGCCATGTGCTGGAATTGTTAACCTGGTATCTTGGTGGCTGAACAGCAAAATGTCTCCCAAACCCAGACAAATCCCTGCTGATGAGGAGTCTGTCTGTATGTCTGCTCGAAAGCGCACATCAGTACAGTAGTACTGAGAGCCTTGGGCACCAACAACCTAACAGGCATGACATGACATGGCAAAACAAGGCAAGGCATGATACGGATGCTCTGAGCATGCAGACAGGCCGAAGTGAGTTAGAGCAAAAAGGAGTTAGCAAGCAGCCCTGAGGTGGAATCTGGTCTAATTTGTGAGTTGGGTGCCTGTCCCTGCCCATAAAGTATTCCTGCTGCAGTCCTTCAATGCTAGGTGGCAGTACAACCTGCAATGCAAGCCTGTGCTTCCTCAATTCCCTGTGAGTGGGTGCGAGAGGAGGCTTGGTGACTGTGAGAAATTGACATGTATCAGAATCCAATGTCCATGGACAAGGGCATGTGTGGCTGGTTTTCTGAGCTGCTGGTTGGTATTGTCTAACATGATGGGCGTTCACAGCCAGTAGCAAGTTGAAGTCGCTGGATACCCATACTGATTTCCATGCTGACAATTCTCGACAACTGGCTTGTTCAGCAAGCTTGGTAAGCTAGGAGGTGAATATTGGTGAGGCGAGTTGTGGAGTTAGCAAGGCACTCAGCAAGTTATAATCATTCTCAAACGCCAACTTGCCACTGCCAGGTGAGAAACTCGTTTCACCACTCATCATATCCATAAGAGATGCAGCAAGATGCTCCTGGACTTCTCCTCCAGTTCTGCTACGGCCGCGCTGTGCTCATATCCTTGTAAGCTTCCACTCTCTGAGTCAACAATGGCCATGCAGGCTAAATTTCCCATGTCAGTGTTTTCTACAGATGCGTCCCCCACCCATTTCCATCTCCCGCAATCCACATTGAATATCCATAGCCTTCCACCTGATGGATGACAGCTTTCACCCTATGTTCACTCAGTGTATATCAGGAGCCCCCACTCAAGTATGGCAATCTCTGCCACATCTGCTGCAGCACAAGACAGTGAAAACATGCTGAAAAGATCTACGATTCTGTGGCATCTGTTCTCTCTGAGCCCTCTTCTTGGCCAGCTGAACTTTTCCTTTCCTGTTGCTTCTTCCAATTACCTGTCCAAACAATCAGCCTCCAAAGGTCACAGCCATCAATTACTATCTTCCAGTTGTTTGTATAATTATCCACCACCTTCATACCTCACTTGCAGGTGTCCTTGCCGTGGATCCATGGATCCCCGGGAGCTTGTGACTCAGTAGGTCTTTCACCACCCAGATCTCCTTCTGTTCTTTTTAACCTCATGTGTGAATCAAGCTTCCCCTTAAACACGTCTCTGCTGATTGTCTCAACTCGTCCCTATTGTGGCAACTTCCACATTTTCACCATTCCCTGGGTAAAGTTTGTCCTGAACTCACAGTTGGATTTATTGATCACTTGTATTAGTAGACCCAAGTTTTAGTTTCCCAATTACATACAAATGGTCCTCGAACCCTAAAAAGAACACACCATTACATTGTACTGTCTTCTGAAAAATGCTATTTAACAAAAGAAAAAATGAACAAAAAAGCAGCTATGGTTGTGCACCTTAAATAAAACAGGAGTGAGAATAGGAATTGTATGACTTTAAGGTAGAGAGATGAACTGTCTATGGGAGCTGGTTTGAAATATGAATTTGTCAAGATACAGCTGCTCTGTTCTAGCTTATAATCAAATTCTTTATGGTCAAAGCCCTAATATCATTCTGAAGCCTGAAATGACTTGAACACATGCCATGCCACACACTGTCTTTGATGTCTGTTGATAGATTGTTCAGACCCCAGGAACTTTTTGACTACAAAATGTGTCAAGCCTTCTTGCAACCTGCGTTCACCAACCTCGACAACTTGCATCATTCAAATCATGATCACCATCCCAGTTCAGGAGTGTCGTCTGAAAAGAAATGATGCCAAACCACCTGCACAGACAGACTGCAATGGCTCGATACGCCGACCAGCTTTCCAAAGCTCACCTAGTCCCATTTTCCTGCTTTTGGCCCACATCCCTCTAAACCTTTCATATCCTTGTAGTTGTCCAAATGTCTTTTAAATGTTGGAATTGTACTCGCCTTCACCAGTTTCTCTGGCAGCTCGTTCCATATATGCACCACCCTCTCTGTAAAAAGCCGCTCATGTCCCTTTTAAATCCTACTCTTCTCATTTTACACCTATGCCCTCTTGTGTTGGACTCCCCCACCCCGGGAAAGAGACCTTGGCTATTTACCCGGTATATATCCCTAATGATGTTATAAACCTCGGTAAGGTCACCCCTCAGCCTCTGGCTCTCCAGTGAAATAAGTTACAGCCTATCCATCCTCTCCTGAAAACTCAAACCCTCCATTCTTGGGAGCATCCTTGTAAATCTTCCTTACATCCTTTCCAGTTAAATAACATTCTCCCTGTAGCAAGGTGACCAGAGTAGTATATAGTACTCCAAATGTGGCCTCACCAATATCTTATACAGCTGTAACATGACATCCCAACTCCTGTACTCAGTGCCCGGACCGATGAACATAAGTGTGCCAGACACCTTGTATAAATGTTGGCCCAGTCAGTAAAGCCGGCATCCTCTGAACAAATTAACTAAAGCTGTTTGGAAAGGTGAACAATTGTAGGTTTTAAGCACGTCTTCAAACAAGAAGGCAACAGAGCCAATAACTTAAAAAGAAGCAACAAATTGGATCCTGTGTTGTTTGATGTCTGAGAGTGTTGGACCTCTTACAAAACACATGGACACAACAAGCCCTGGCTGTCCCGGTGGTACTGAGGAATAGAATTTAGATCCATCTAGCTGAAAATCAGGGGGAGGCTTGAGCCCAAAATTGGAGAACTGCAGAGGTTTCAGAAGTTCAGAGTTGGATGAGGTTGAAAAGATTGGCAGCATTCAGTTATGGGATGTGGGCGTCACTGGCTGGGCCCAGCATTTATAGTCTATCCCTCTTTGCCCTTGAGAAGGTGGAAGTGAGCTACCTTTTTGAGCCTCTGCAGTAATTTTGAAAATGTGGATGAGAATTTGTGAATCAAAATATTTCTGGAGTGGGAGCGAATGACCACAGGGTGATGGGTGAACAATCGGTACTGGAGTACTGTGCCTGGGAAGTTTATTTCGTGTGTGATTTGTATCTAGGCCTGTCACTGGTGTGCTTCCTGAAAGCGTCTTCCGCAGTCCCCACTCCCAACCGCTGGAATTTGAACTCCAGGATCAGTTATGTGTTGATGTCAAGATGTCAAAAAATGTCTGGGTTATTGACAAGTCTTGGCAAGAATTAACAAGAATTGTGAAAGTATATATTCTAAGAAGACTATTTTAGACCTTGATTCTACCTTGATTATTTTAAGCTTGCAGCACGAGTCTTTCCATCTACATTCTTCTTCTGTGTAATTGTCCAACAAAGTTGCTTGGTAGCTCAGAAGTTGATGAGTGCTGAAAGAAAGACAAGTTGCCACACTTTTCGTCTCACACACAGGTGGACAGTTGTCAAGATGTCAAAATTCAAATGATCACAAGAATTTATATTCCAAGAGAAAAGGCGCTGAACAATTCCGAGGTCAGCTGAGAGCTCAGCTAATAACTGATGTTAGTTTAAAGCCATTTTTCACAACTCTAACCATATGTGCTGTTGCACAGTCTATTCCTACCTGTCTTTTTTTACCATTACCCATATCATCACCATGCACTATTACACATGTCCATTCTCTCTAACTTTATTAACTGTTCCACGTGTGAACACAATTGCGCCCTTCAACCCCACTTCACTGTTTAAAACCCACTCCACAGCCCGAGTTTTATGACTCACCAGGACACAATTCCGACCATAGTCCTATGAGGGCCAGCCAAGGGTCCAGATCCCTCCTTTCCCTGTTCTGGCACCAATGTCACACAAATCAAAACCCAGATTTCCCACACCAGCCTTGAAACCTCGCATTCAATTCCAATGCAGTTGACCCTTTACCAGTTTGCACTTTGCTCCTGTACTAATCTCGAAATGAATACCTTTGTGGTCTACTTTTTAATTTGTTCTTTAATCGATCGGGTACATGCACCTGGTGCGAGTTGATCATGCTCTGTCCTGTCATTCAGCTGTGGGCAAAATGGAGGTCTTTCAGAGAAGGTGGTGAGGTGAACCCACTAAGAACTGCTCTATTTTCCATGTCAACACTTCCTTTGCTTCCTGGCATTGAGTTTGTACAGCAGAGTTTGGTGCGATTTCAGCCTGTGGTGAGTTGCACTATTAACAAAGCATTTAATGAGCGATGATGAAAGTGATATGGGAATTCACCACTGGCTGGCGGGAATCTCACCATGCCACTTGAGAAAAGCCAACAAGATTCAGCGAGCTGATCTCAAAGTTCAGATGAGCCTCACGAAACCTCTCACCCAATTGTGTCACTCATCACCCAGAACCAGGTAAGATGTTGTTCAGTGCTGCGCGAGGAGAACCAGCCTGAGAATGGGGACTCCTGCAACCCTTCTCTGAAATCTTTTCTGCACCCTCTCCAAAATCATCACATCCTCATCATTCAGAAAAGCAACTGGATGAATTAACATAGAAACACAGAAAGTAGAAGCAGGGATAGGCCATTCAGCCCTTCGAGCCTGCTCCACCATTCAATATGATCATAGCTGATCATCCAACTCAGTTCCCCGATCCTGCTTTCTCCTCACACCCTTTGATCCCTTCAGCACCAAGAACTATATCTCAATCTTTCTCAAAAACTGAAAACAAAATAGAGTGGGTTGGGAATTTTGCACAATGCATTCTTCATTGAAAAATGTATGCCATGTCTCTGCAATCCTCAAAGAGCAACAAGAAATGGATTCAGGAAAGGATGGATTCAGGAAAAGGGGAGTGAGGCACTATTCACAACAAGTGACAGCAGTCGAAGAGATTCTTTGGGCAAATGTTTATAACTTGTGAATTTGTAATCCAAGTACTGTTGAACATTTAGTTGGGAGCTAAAAAGAATTTTCAGTTTAGAATGACAGCAGGATACAAATGCTTCATGGTGGCCTTGACAACAGACTGCTTCTTAATGTCAGTGACATCTGCAGGTTAGAAATTGATAAGTCTCTTTTGTGCCTTCAGTATAAAAGCAGGGTGCACAAAGGTGACAGATACTGTAAGGCCTCTGAAATCACATGAAATTATTAGATACAAACCTGTACCCAGTGGACTTGTAATATAGATGCTAATAAATATTGTGATTGAATTACCCGCAGTGAGTTGTAGGGAAGAGATACTGTAAAAAGGGTTACTCCAAACATTGGCTGCATGATCATTGTGATGTACAATCTCATTAAGCCAATGCAAGGCAATAAAAGTGGTATTGAAGAAAACAGCCTGTGCATCAGTATCCATGTGTGGATCTATCTAGGTGCTAAATTAAAACCTCATAAAAATGATTAATCTGAGACATAAAGACTAAGCAATATCGTGACCTCAAATAGACAGAAACACAGCCCCTGTAATTCAGACCAGACGGGAAATATGATTTTAATAAGTCATAAAGTTGTAAAGCTCTTGATAAAAAGAAGCCTGTGAGGGCAGATTATAACGATTCAAACTGTGAATCTTTCTGAACTGCATTTAAGCAAAATTATCAATCGCATTAGAGATTACTAGTTGTTCTGGCTTGTGCAGTGTTCCTGTTTTGTTTTGTCCAGTGTTCTCTACCCATGTATTCCAACAGTTTCACATGGTGCACTGTGAAGCTGTGGGCTCTTTGAGCACTGTCGAGTTGAAAACTTGTTTTTTCCAAATATACAATGCACGTTAGCATCATAAGCTCCCATGAGCCAGTCGGTTTTCACTAAACAACAACAGCCTGCAATTAGATAGTGCTTTCGACGCCGTAAAACCCCTTGTGCTGTTTCCCAAAGGCACTGACAGGTAAAATTTGATACTGAACCTCTGAAGGAGGTCCAGGGACAAATGACTGAAAGAGTAGGTTTTCAGGGTCATTTGCTGCTGATGTCATTTGACATGCAAGTAGTTCTGTTTGGACTTCTTCACCAGATTGGCACCTCATCTTCAGGTATGGCTGGTGCTGCTCCGGGCATGCCCTCCTGCACTCCCCATTGAGCCAGGGTTGATCCCCTGGTTTAATGGTAACGGTTGAGTGGAGGAATGCTAGACCATGAGGTTGCAGATTGTGCTGCAGCACAAGTCTACTCCTGCTGATGGTTCATAGTGCCTCATGGATGCACAGTCTTGAGCTGCTGGATCTGTTCAAAGCCTGTCTCATTTAGAGTCTTATTGCCAACCAAAAAGATTGTAAGTAATCCTCCATCTCACTCCATTTTCCCACATTGTCCTAGATCTCACGAATTGTATTGGTGTCCAAAAATGATCACAGTCTGCCCTGAATGATGTCAACAACTGAACATCTACAGTTCTCTGGGGTCAGGAGTTCCAAAAGTTTACACAGCTCTGAATGAAGACCTTTCTCCTCATCTCAGACCTAAACTGCTGACTCCTTAACCTGAGATTGTGACCCCGTGTTCTGGAATTTCCAAGCTGGAGAAACAGCCTCCTTATTTCACACCCTGCCAAGTGTCAAAATAATTTTATACAAATCAACCAAATCAGTTTTCATTCGTATGCTGTCTATGAACCTGCTAGACAGTGCATTTGCAGCACCATCCCTGTCCTGATATAACCTGTTTAATAGATTAAAAATAGATGCTAAGACTACTGCAGTCCTTGCTGTTATACTGAGTCCTTATTCATCAGCTCCTTTGTTCTCTTTGATTACACTTTCTATGTATATATGTTGCATGTTAACTGAATGAAAATGTGAGACATCACATTGAGCATAATTCTTTAGTTCATTGAAACTTTAAACCCCCGGGTCTGTTTCATTGTTGAATATCCAAACTTTATAATGACACAATCACAGAATTGAAAAAGGCGAACTGACCCCATCTGCATCATCTGCCTGAATGAGTACCCCATTTCAACCATATATTTGTCATATCACTGGAACTATGGATGGGAATTTCAGACATGAAGATAGATCAGAGACATTTGGATAGCTGCCTGTGGAGAAGAGAGGGAGGAAGGAGAGATAACAAGGTGTAGAGCTGGATGAACACAGCAGGCCAAGCAGCATCAGAGGAGCAGGAAGGCTGATGTTTCGGGTCTTGACCCTTCTTCAGAAATGGGGGAGGGGAAGGGGATTCTGAAATAATCCCCTTCCCCACTCCCCCATTTCTGAAGAAGGGTCCAGACCCAAAATGTCATCTTTCCTGCTCTTCTGATGCTACTTGGCCTGTTGTGTTCATCCAGCTCTACACCTTGTTATCTCAGATTCTCCAGCATCTGCAGTTCCTACTATCCCAGAAGGAGGAAGGAGATGTGAAACAGTTGTGAGAGGTCTTGTGAGAGGAACAATTCTCACTTGTGAGAGGATTTGGAACACACAGATAAATATTTAAAGTAATTGGTGCAAATAGCAAAAATGAGATGAGAGAAACTTTTTCACGCAGTGAGTAATTAGGGTCTGGAATGTAGTGTCTGAGAGTGTGGGGGTGAGGCAAGTTTACTCAAGTGATTAGGGTCTGGAATTAGTGTTTGAGTGTTGGGGAGGCAGGTTCACTCGAGTGGTTAGGGTCTGGAATATTGTGTGTGAAAGTGTGGGGGAGGCAGGTTCAACTGACAGGTTCAAAATTAAATAGTGAAATGCAAAACATTTTAAACATAACCGAAGAAGCTGAAAGAGATTTCATTTTTTTCGAATTTGTTTGGATGTTGTAGGTGATACTTGTCAAGGTTCCAGTCTACCCCTGCCTGGGGTTGTGGTGGACCTTATCTTAGACGAATTGGGAGAGATAGGTGGAACTTCAACATGCCAACCAAAGTCTTTGGTTCAGGGCCACATGTCAGGACTAACCCAATTCAGGCATCTCCCACGGGGGCCTACATAAGTCATGAGCCTATGACGTAGCCTCGGTCTATCTGAAGCCTAGTGGAGAGGTGCAAGCACAGGAGCTGGGACTAGTGAGTTGCAGCTCCAAGGAACCAAGGCAATGAATGAATAAGGCATGCTGAATCCTCTGATCATGGCATAAAATTGAGGAAGTGACAGTGGGGTGGGGGAACAGATGTGGAAAACCTCAGCAGACCACCAAGACTGCAACCCTGAGTTTGAGGGGCCACAAGGATGAGGAAGACCGTTTTTTTTTGTGTCTGTGGGTGAAGGTTATCTGGGTCACAAGGTCAAGATTTCCACTAACTGAGCTCTGCTGCAACGTCAGTCGAGATCAGTTCAGCTATGACACATTGGACTGGAAGGGCCATCATAAATAGTTTGTTTCTCTGAGTAAAGCTTTTCCATTCATGTTTATTAAGACTTGATGGTCATGGGATAAGAAGTCCCTGTTTTATCACCATCATGCAGTCTATATGCTTAAATCTGATGTAGCACAGAGATGACCCTGCTGATTCTGGTCCCTCTGCAATGATATTGGCTTGAGAATTGATGACTATGACACAGTAAAGAAGGAACAGTGTTGCAGGTCCAAGTCAGGGTGTTGTGTGGCTCAGCGGGAAACTTTTCATCATAGTGTTCCCAAACATATTCTTGAACTTGACAAACCACAAGTTTAGATTCTGCACAGTCTGATGGTACCTACCTCCAGGTGACAGTTCCATTGGGGTGGCACGGTGGCTCAGTGGTTAGCACTGCAGCCTTACAGCACCAGGGACCTGGGTTCGATTCCTGCCTTGGGTGACTGTCTGTGTGGAGTTTGCATATTCTCCCCATGTCTGTATGGGTTTCCTCCAGGTGCTCGGGTTTCCTCCCGCAGTCCAAAGATGTGTAGGCTAGGTGAATTGGCCGTGCTAAATTGCCCATAGTGTTCAGAGGTGTGTGGATTATCGGGGGATGGGTCTGGGTGGGATGCTCCAAGGGTCAGTGTGGACTTGTTCGGCCAAAGGGCCTGTTTTCACACTGTAGGGATTCTAATAAACAAATTACATCTGAATCAGGTTGATGAATTTAACTCAATTTCTGCACCAGATAAAACTTGACAGGGATAGAGTGAAGTGAGTCCATAGTTTGGAAAATTAGTCATCAAAATTTGGTCATTTTCTGAGAATAGTGAGATGGTAAAGGAGGTGAAACTCTGCTTTTAGTAATGTGTTCAGTTTTCTGCTTAAACAAGCAATGACTAACTCTACTATCTTTGGTGAAAAATAACTCCCGGCTGCTGTGAATAGAGACACAAACAGATAATTACCAGAAGAGATATACAAAAAAAAAGCAATTTCCAGAAGTAGCCATTTGGTCTTTCCCTGCTCCTTTAATTAGCTTGGACTAGCTTTGAATGTTTGAATCAGCTTTGAACTTGTGATTTCCACCGTACTGACATTCCTCAATGGGTGTTGTAATCAGGAACCAATTCATTCATATTCTGAAGAGTAAGGAACCTCAAGCTGACCTCAAAGCTGAGGTTAATGTGACAAGATAATGCTACATTCTTCATTGTGCAGACTCATTGTAAACAGCAGAAGAGGAGAAAAATTGGTGTCAGATGCTTTTGGAGCAACTTTTAACAAAACAAGACCATAAGAGAAATCCAAGGACCACCTGCCTTTGAGGAAGTGACAGCAATTGAACTTTGATAGCTTGTACTCTCTGATTGTTGCCTTTCCTCAGGAAACAATGGAAGTACAAATCCTTTGACAGGCCGCACTGCCTCATTACTGGCACCAGAGTGTCAGCCTGGACTCTGGACAAACATGCCTCTGGAGTTGAAACTGTATCCTTCGAACACAAAGGCAAGAGATGTCGCTGAAAAGATACATGTTGGTCTTTAGTGTCATTCGGCTGGAGTGCTTCTTCTTAATCTAGTGTGAAGTCATCAGTAGAACAATTTATCATAAAGCTATATGCAAACAAAGTGAGCCATATGGACAGTGAACACCAGCAGAATAGAGGGCATCCAAGTAGAAGGGTCCCTTTCCCAAATGAGATCTGCTCTATATAGCAGCATTCCAAACCTAATCCTGTTTCTGAACTGTCAGTGCAGCATTCTTAATTTAAACCTCGCTTGCCGAATGAAAGTGAAATACTATCGTTGGACTGTTTGAATTGAGGACCAACCGGTTGCTGTTCCTGTGGTGAAACCCTACATTTCAGGGGGATAACCCAAGCAGGAAGCTGAACTAATCTGTCGGTTAATGCTTCTGATTTGGGTTCAGGGGTCACGGGCTAATTTCAGAATATTTCTGTTGACTCTTCCTAAATCATCCCTACCACAGTGCTGTTCATGAGACAGATGACAGTTCATTGCACAGACCATGTTGTTCCCTTTCACAGATGGCGGTTGGTTTTACAGACGCAGCTTTTGGAACACACAACGGTTCATTATACAAACGACAATGGTTCCTGGTACAGATAACATTGGTCCACTGTCCATATAGTGATTCATGATACTGTGCAGACCATGTTCCTGCATGAGGCTGACATTGTGTCATTGTGCACATGATCATTCCCGACACAGACAATATTCATTCAGTCTACAATAATGCTGCTGTCTTCCACAGACCACAGTTTATTATGCAGATGATTGCTATACATTATGAAAAGCAGTGCACTCGAGGCTGAGTTTGAACAACAATGCATTCCCCCATTAAAAGACGCAACAGTTTTAGTGACGGAGTATAGTTAGATGCAAATGAGAAAGATCTAATTATTTTATTTAATAAAAGACAGCAAATGGGTGTTCAGAGCCCTCATATTGTCTTCTGATGAGACCACACTGTATTCAGTCACTTAGCACTTCCAGGCTGCCAAAGACCAGCGTGAGAATCTGTTTATCAGCACAGCTGAACTTTGTCATTTCCTCATCACCTTTTCAGACTGATTTCTCTCCCTTCACCTCAGTTGCACGTGTGCCGTGGTCAAGCTAGCCTGGGAGCTTTTCTTCTGTGTCCAGTGTGTTTCACACCTTCAGTCTCATAAAAGTGTCATCTTTCAGCCAGCTGGGCAGGAGGTCATAAGAATATCGTAGCATTTTCAGTTGAAGAAGGGAGGTCATTTGGCCCATCTTTTAATTGTTGGTGCATGTTTCACACCAGACCCATTTCCCACAATCTCAGTTACTTTCATTTCTGCAGGGAACAGTCCTTTTATAGTTATTTTTAGAATCTAAAAACGCAGGTATTTACGAACAAAATGAAGCCACAAGGTACACAGTTTAAACAAAAAATCTTTACGAGAAAACTGAAAATCATGAATACTAATAACCAACTTCAAACATATATAATCAGTTACATCAAAGCTATTACATTTCCAATAAACACACTTACGTATTATCAGTCTGAACTGAACTTCTAAACTTAAATTTCCTTCTACACCCATTTGACTGACATCCTAACAGCTTAATTTAGATAAAGTGGGACATTAACCACTTGGGCTCTTTCAGAGATTCATAGAAAGGTTAAGATTTCTTGCACCTTCTGTTCACTTCCAGAAAGGTTGTCATTTTCACATCTCCTGCAACCCTCCCACAGGCTGCTTGATCAATGTAGGAGTCATTATTGGTGGTCCCTCATGGGGGAGAATGCCTCTTTTCAACCCTCAGGGTCAGTCCGTAGGCAACTATACAGACTGATGCAGCAACAGCAGGCTCTGTCACACTTGGGGCAGGTGGGGGGGGGGGTGCGTGAAGGGGGTGGGTGGGGCACTGTTTTCACCCGGCTTCCATTTCTTCCCGAAGGCAAGTCTCCAGGTGCTCGACGCCTTCCCAAATGCTCCACCTCCTCCACTTTGGACGGTCTTGGGCCAGTGATGCCCAGGTGTGTGTGGGAATGCCGCACTTTGTCAGTGAGGCCTTGAGGGTATCACTGAATCGCTTCGTCTGCCTACCTGGCACACACCTGCCATTTTGCAGCTGGGAGTGGAGCATCTGCTTGGGGAGCCTCGTGTCAGCCATACAGACTACATGCCCAGTCCATCGTCGCCAATGAAGGTAGGTCAGTGCCTCGATGCTGGGGATGTTGGCCTGGTCGAGGACGTTTGGTGTTTGTGCATCTTTTTTCCCAGCAGATTCACAGGATCTTGCTCAGGCAGCTTTGGTGGTACAACTCCAGTGTTTTGAGGTGTCTGCTGCAGACCATACGCATCTCAGAGCCATGTAGGAGGGTGGGAGCCATGATCTCGGTGTTGGATCAGACGTTGTTGTTCTGGAATACCCTTTTCCTCAGGCGGGTGAAGGCTGTGCTAGCACACTGAAGGTGATACTGGATCTCTTCATCAATAGCTGTTTTGGCCAACAAGACACTCCTAGGGTATTGGAAGTGGTCAACATTCTCTAAGGCCTCCTCATGGACCATAATGTTTGGGTGTTCGCTGCACAGGCCAGGTTGTTGGAGGACTTTCGTCTTGCGGATGTTCAGAGTGAGATCCATGCTCTCATGTGCCTCAGTAAAGGGGCAGGTAGTAGTCTCTGACATAACACATACAGAAGCATCATCCGCGTACTGCAGCTTGATGACACTGGTTGGAGTGGGTCTGGTTTTGGTTTGAAGGTGGTGGAGGTTGAGTAATTTCTCACAGTCTCTGGAAGTTATCTCCAGTCCAGCGGGGAGCTTGTTGGCAGTGAGATGAAGCATTGCAGCCAGGTAAATCGAGAACAGTGTTGGGGTGATGACACAGCCCTGCGTGACACCTGTCTGAATGGGGAATTGGTCGGTGCTGGAGCCATTCGACATGACGACAACTTCCATGGGGTTGTGGAGTAGGCAACGTCTGGTGATAAACTTCATGGTGCAACCAAAGCGGAGAAGGATGCTCCATAATGTTTCTCTATTGACAGTGTCAAAAGCCTTTGCAAGGTCAAAGAAGGTCATGTCAGAGTTACTACCACCTAAAGCTCAGGTCAGAGCTCTCTAATTTCTAATCATCTTTAACTCTGGAGTATTGCGCCTAAAACTCTCTCACCTTGGTTATCCCAGAAGTTGAACACACTGTAAGGAGCAATTCAGTTAACAAACATTTTCTGCTATTTTATAAGGAACACATAATTTCTAAGGTTTTGGAGCAGATCTGTAGCTCGGGTTGTGAATGTTGAGGTTGGTTGGCTCGCCGAGCTGGTTCATTGTTTCGCAGATGTTTCGTTACCATTCTGGGTAACATCATCAGTGCAGACTCCGATGAAGCGTCGGTGTATTTTCCCACCTGGTTTTTAAACTCTGGGGTCCATTGAGCTGGATCGTCTCACTTCCGGTTTTGCTTCGTAGTGGAATGCATATGGGATTGAGTTCCATGTGTTTCTTGAGGGCTTTCTTCGTGGAGTGCCAGGCAGCTAGAAATTCCCATGCCTGTCTCTGCTTAGCCTGTCCCAGGATCTTGGTGTTGTCCCAGTCAAATTGGTGGTTCTCCTTGTCCATGTGGATAGAGATGAGTGAGTATTGGTCATGTCTTCTTGTAGCCAGTTGGTGTTCGTGTACTCTTGTTGTTAATTTCCTTCCTGTTTGTGCGATGTCGTGTTTCTCACAGTCTCTGCAGGGAATCTTATAAATAATACTGGTCCTGTCCATAGTGGACATCAACCATATGACAACTGCTCACCCAAACCAAAGACCCACTCCCCACTATGGACAAGAGGAAGGAAAACCGGAAGTGAGGCAGTCCAACTCAACGGACTCCAGAGTTTAAAAACCAGACGGGAAAACACACCGACACTTCATCAGAGGCTGCACTGAGGATGTTACCAAGCACGGTAACGAAACGTTGGCAGAACAACGAACCAGCTTGGCGAGCCAACCAACCACAACACACAAAATTTCATTGAGTGCTGCTGAGAGACAAGATTCCTAACCTTTACCTTAACCCTAACCCTAACCCTAACCCTAACCCTAACCCTAACCCTAACCCTAACCCTAACCCTAACCCTATCGCACCCTGCAACCAGCTTGATTTTTGTTTACTCGCTCACGGGATGTGGGCATCACTGGCTGGGCCAGTATTTATTGCCCATCCCGAGTTGCCCTTTGAGAAGGTGGTGATGAGCTGGCCTTGTTGAACTGCTACAGTCTTCAGGAACTGTCCTTGTCTTGCCTTCAATTGCAACTTGTGGTGTACAATTCAGACTCTAATAACTCATTTCATTAAGGTTTCAGCTGCCGATGTTGAATTTATGCCAACCTGCTGGCTTGATTGAAACTGCAACAACACTTCAGTTTGTTTTATTGGGCATGAGATGCTTTGGTATGTCCTGAAGTCTTGAAAGGTAGAATAAAAATTGAGCTTATTTCTATCTTTCTGGTTTTCTTCATATTGATTTATCTGGTCATTATCACGAGTTTTCAAAGTGGTTGATCTTGAATGTCTATGAGACTCAGTCAGCTTGTTTATCAATGGTTTGTTTCTCAAAATGCAGTATTGCAGCACCAGGGAAGCATTAGTAAGTGAAGAGGAGTTGGACGGGGAAAGCACCAACTTGGGGGAGCAGACATGGACCCGACAATTAGGTGCATTTTTTTGCAGCAGGCACACGATGTTGGCCTCTGCCCATATTTTCTTCTGACTTACAGGGTCACAGCTGGCAGTGTGAGGTAACTCCCTTCCTTTGAAAGGGAGGGATAATGTTCAAGCTTGTAGCAGCTGTTCTGGACCAAGCTGTTAGCCATTAACACAACAGGCACTAAATCTTTGCCTAGAGTTGCCAACTTGGCATTGGCATAAAAGAAAATAAGAATTCAGAGCAGGAGTAAGCATTTCAGCTCCTTGAGCCTGCTTTGCCATTTAATATAATCATAGCAGATCTCATGTCAGCCTGAGCTCCACTTTTCTGCCCACTCTCCATGACCTTTTAACACATTGCCATATAAAAATCCACCCATCTCCTTCCTCAATGTTCTGGCATCCACCACACTCTGGGATAATGAATTCCACAGATTCATGACGCTTTGAGAAATGTAATTTCTCTTCATCTCTGTTTTGCATTTACTACCCTGCATCCTAAAACTGTAACATCTTACTCTCAAATGCCTCACAATGGGAAACATCCACTCAAAATCTACTTTGCCAATCCCCCTTAGCATCATATATACCTCAACTAGAACGCTCTCGTCCTTCTAAGCTCAAGTGACTGTTAGCCAGGACTGCTCAATCTCTCCCCGAAGACAAGCCTTTCACCTCTACAATTGTGAACCTTCTCTGAACTGCCTCCAATGCAGTTACATCCTTCCTCAACTATGGGACCAAAACTGTATGCAATCCTCCAAAGAGATAACAAGGTGTAGAACTGGAACACAGCAGGCCAAGCAGCATCATAGGAGCAGGAAAGCTTGACGTTTCAGGCCTAGACCCTTCTTCAGAAATGGGGGAGGGGAAGAAGGTTCTGAAATAAATAGGGAGAGAGGGGGAGGCGGATAGAGGATGGATGGAGGAGAGGATAGGTGGAGAGGAGGCAGACAAGTCGAAGAGGCGGGGATGGAGCCAGTAAAGGTGACTGTAGGTGGGGGGCTGGGGAGGAGATAGGTCAGTCCAGGGAGGACGGACAGGTCAAGGGGGCAGGACGAGGTTAGTAGATAGGAGATGGGGGTGGGACTTGAGGTGGGAGGGTGGGATAGGTGAGAGGAAGAACAGGGTAGGGAGGCGGGGACAAGCTGGGCTGGTTTTGGGATGCAGTTGGGGGAGGGGAGATTTTGAAGCTTGTGAAGTCCACATTGATACCATTGGGCTGTAGGGTTCCCGAACGGAATATGACTTGCTGTTCCTGCAACCTTTGGGTAGCATCGTTGTGGCACTGCAGGAGGCCCAGGATGGACACGTCGTCTGAGGAATGGGAGGGGGAGTTGAAATGCTTCACAACTGGGAGGTGCAGTTGTTTAGTGCGAACCAAGCGTAGGTGTTCTGCAAAGCGGTCCCCAAGCCTCCACTTGGTTTCCCTGATGTAGAGGAGGCCACAACGGGAACAGCGGATGCAGTATACCACATTAGCAGATGTGCAGGTGAATATCTGCTTGATGTGGAAAGTCTTCTTGGGGCCTGGGATGGGGGTGAGGGGGGAGGTGTAGGGGCAGGTGTAGCACTTCCTGCGGTTGCAGGGAAAAATGCCGGGGGGGTGGGGCTGGAGGGGAATGTGGAGCGGACAAGGGAGTCATGGAGAGAGTGGTCCCTCCGGAAGGCAGATAAGGGTGGGGAGGGAAAAATGTCTTCGGTGGTGGGGTTGGATTGCAGATGGCGGAAGTGTCAGAGGATGATGCGTTGGATCCGGAGGTTGGTGGGGTGGTACATGAGGACGAGGGGGGATTCTGTTTTGGTTGTTATTGTGGGGAGGGGGTGTGAGGGATGAGTTGCGGGAAATGCGGGAGACACGGTCGAGGGCGTTTTCGACCACTGAGGCGGGGAAGTTGAGGTCCTTGAAAAACGAGGACATCTGAGATGTACGGGAGTGGAATGCCTCATCCTGCGAGCAGATGCGGCAGAGGCGAAGGAATTGGAAATAGGGGATGGCATTTTTGCAGGAAGGTGGGTGGGAGGAGGTGTATTCTAGGCAACTGTGGGAATCGGTGGGCTTGAAATGGATATCGGTTTCTACGTGGTTGCCAGAGATGGAGACAGAGAGGTCCAGGAAGGAGAGAGAAGTGTTGGAGATGGTCCAGGTGAACTTAAGGTTGGGGTGGAAGTTGTTGGTGAAGTGGATGAACTGTTCGAGCTCGAGGCGGTGCCGATGCAGTCATCAATGTAACGGAGGAAGAGGTAGGGTTCAGGACCAGCGTAGGTACGGAAGAGGGATTGTTCCACGTAACCTACAAAGAGGCAGGCATAGCTTGGGCCCATGCGGGTGCCCATGGCCACCCACTTTGTCTGTAGGAAGTGGGAGGAATTGAAAGAGAAGTTGTTGACAGTGAGGACGAGTTCGGCCAAGCGGATGAGGGTGTCAGTGGAGGGGGACTGGTTGGGCCTGCGGGACAGAAAGAAGCGGAGGGCCTTTAGGCCCTCTGTATGGGGAATGCAGGTGTATAGGGACTGGACGCCCATGGTAAAGATGAGGTGTTGGGGACCAGGGAATTGGAAGTTCTGGAGGACGTGGAGGGCGTGGGTGGTGTCACAGACGTAGGTAGGGAGTTCCTGGACCAAGGGGGAAAAAATGGAGTCTAGGTAGGTGGAGATAAGTTCGGTGGGGCAGGAGCAGGCGGAGACAATGGGTTGACCATGGCATTCAGGTTTGTGGATTTTGGGGAGGAAATAGAAGCGGGCGGTGCGGGGTTGGGGAACGATGAGGTTGGAGGCGGTGGGTGGGACGTCACTTGAGGTGATGAGGTTGTGGATGGTTTGGGAGATGATGGTTTGGTGTTTGGGGGTGGGGTCATGATCAAGAGCACGGCAGAAGGAGGTGTCAGAGAGTTGGCATCTGGCCTCGGCGATGTAGAGGTCAGTGCGCCATACTACAACTGCACCTCCCTTGTCCGTGGGTTTTATGGTGAGGTTGGGATTGGAGCGGAGGGCTGTACGTTCTGTGGGGGAGAGGTTGGAGTGGGTGAGAGGGGTAGAGAGGTTGAGGCGATTGATGTCTCGATGGCAGTTGGAGATGAAGAGGTCGAGGCAGGGTATGAGGCCTTGGGGTGGTGTCCAGGAGGATGGGGTGCGTTGGAGGTGGGAGAAGGGGTCAGTAGAGGGAGGGTTAGGCTCATGGTTAAAGAAGTAAGCGCGGAGGCAGAGGCGGCAGAAAAACTGCTCAAAGTCCAAGCTTGACCGGTATTCGTTGATGTGTAGGTGGAGGGGGACAAAGGTGAGTCCTTTCTTCGTACCTTCACTATTCCAAATGCAGTTTCGCTAATGCCTTGAAAAATTTGCCACAACACTTCCCTACTTTAAAACGCAATTCCTTTGGAAATAAATGCCAAAATTCAATTTGCCTTCTGAATTAATCCATTCTGCATTTTCTTTCCAGGAGCAGCTGGAAATGTATTATCTCCTTGTTGTACCCAGTTGTATTCACTTTGACGGTTAGGGTTACATTCATTCCACTGTCACCAGTCATTTTACAATATTGAAATGCAAGTGTTTGAGGGGCATGAAACAAATCAATTTTTATCAAGACTCCTGCAAGGTTTTTTTCTGGGTTATTTTGTGGTCATGTCCAGGAGAAGAATGTTCAATTCCTGAAGGTTCCACGAGAATCTGGAAGATTAAAATCCTTTGCATTTCCCTGCATGAGCCCCAGCTAGACTTGGTCAGGGAAGTAGCCCATCACTATCAAACACCTGGCCTTCAGAAATGATGTGTAATCCAGAATGAGGCGTGGGTTCAAGCCATTTCAGGCAGAGATCTCTCTGGATGCCCAGTGCCTTCCTGATGTCTCAATGGCAGAGGAGCAGAGAATGGTGATTTTTTTTGCCCATTGCGTTAGAGAGGTGCTACTCCAGCTCTCAAAGTTGTCATGAACGTTTTCCATGTTAAAAATTCTTTAATTCATTGATCGAATTCAGCAATGCTACTGGTAGCTGGTGTAGATGGTTTCGTTGGATTTGGATTTGAGTTGATTTCTTATAGTCACATGTACTGAGAGACAGTGAGCGTGCAGTAAAGGCAAATCATATCTTCCCTAAATACATCAGGGTAATAGAACAGAATGAGAATCTTGTGTTACAGCTGCAGAGAAGGTGCAGAGAAAGATCAAGTCTCAGATATGAGAGGTTTGTTCAGAAATCTGATAACAACACAGAAAATACGACGGAAATTTTTTTTACTGCAGAGCTCACAAAGTGAACGTTCATATCCTGTCACACAGATTGAAGATTTTCGTTTTGTAAATGGGTTTGGGTAGAAACTTGAACCAGAACATTGAAGAGCATTTGGGTACAATAAGCTTTCAACCTCATTGACCAGGATCATTATGATGTGGGCAGACCTGAGACTGCACTTTTAACCGTCTTATTATTGCTGGATTACCTTCTCTGTGCGACCTTTTGCATTAGGTATTGTGACCAGAGGCTACCTCTCAATTATATTGTAGCATTTATTTCATTAGAATCAATTAAAGGTTGGAGTGCTGAACCATTGAGTTGCCACAGGGGAGCTTGCCTTTGACAGAATCAAACAGCTCCACATCAGAACAATTCTTGCACAGTTCATTCTCCTCTTAATGAGTTTTGACTTATTAAAAGTGACCAGCATTGAGCGAAGTGCCTCTGGGAACATCGGAGCTTTCATTTTAACTTACATAATGATACAGGAAGGGAAAGTGCCCCATAGTTCATGGACCTCAGTGTCTGTCTCTTCCCAGGACCTGTGCCAGTATAATTTCTTTATTTATTCTTAATTACCTCAATTTTTATTTCTTTGCCTTCTGGTTAAGACATTCCACTACTTAAAGTGAAGCCGATGGTTGGACATTTACATACAACTGGAGCTTCTATCACGCAAAACACTGACCCATGATAACAAGGTGTGGAGCTGGATGAACACAGCAGGCCAAGCAGCATCAGAGGAGCAGGAAGGCTGACGTTTCGGGCCTAGACCCTTCTTCAGAAAAAGGTCAGCCTTCCTGCTGCTCTGATGCTGCTTGGCCTGCTGTGTTCATCCAGCTCCACACCTTGTTATCTCGGATTCTCCAGCATCTGCAGTTCCTACTATCTCACTAACACTGACCCATGTTCCTGATCACAGATTGTAAACTTCAGAAAGTCATACAGCATGGAGACAGACCATGGCTCAAGTGTTAGCTGGATAAGAGTCCAGGTGTTAAAGTGAGTGATTTTAAGTGTATTTTGTGATCCTTTTTACCACGAATATTTCCTGTTCCACTGACAACATCATATGCTAATTTCAATAAACCAAATATATTTTTTGATTGGATGAACTGTGGTGATATTTCATGAGGTAAGTAATTTGCTTCACGCTCAGTGTTCACTGCCCATCTCTTTTCAAGTTACCGAGGAAGGTTTTCTCTTTATTCTTCCGTAGAACGTGAGTGTCATTGGCAAGACCAGCTTTTGTGTTGACCAAATCTGTTTGCCCTTGAACTGAATGACTTAGATGAACCACTCAATGACAGTGAGCCTGGAGTCACCCAGACCTGGTCAGGATGGCAGATTTCCTTCATTAAACAATGGTCATGAAATAGATGGACTTTACAACAATCAGTGATGGTTCTATTATCGCAATTACCAAGACGAGTGTTATGATCCCGCTGATGTTACAACTGAGATTGGACAAGCCCGATCCCAGAATCATTGTTTAGTTGAGCTTTGTTTAGTCGGTTACTCACAGATGCATATCCAGATGAGGCTACAGAACTTCTTTACTCACAAATCAGAAGCTTATTATACAAATAAAGAATTTTTAAAATGAGCTATTTAAATATAGAAAACAACTAGACTAATCTTTCGGCAAAACAAAGACTTAACCTGTTCCCCACATTGTCCATAACAGAGACTCAGCTGCAGAGAAATTTCACCCCATCTCAAGTCTTGAAGTTTATGTTTAAATAAATCCTTAATTTCTTTGTCGTGAACTGTGAAAACAGTTCACTGAGTCTGCATGGACTTATTACAAATCCTACAGCTTAAACTTTCTCTGTTCTGAAAATTTGCAGATTTCAAATCTAACTCTCCTGATTCGAAGTTTGAGCAGCAGGTGGCCCAAAGCGCACATCAAACGGTCAATCTCACTGCTTAATAAAGCCCTTTGTAATCCAGAAAATGCCCAAACTATTCCATATCTTCCAATCTTTCCACATAGTGCTTCAATTTAAATATCTCTTCCCAAAAACCTGCAAGACAAGCAGGGACCAAAAATGCAAAAGCAATCACTTAATTGTAGTTTATAAATTTTAGAAATGCTGGAGATAGAACCTTCAAGTGAGTTTGTATCACCATGTGTTGAGAGGGTTCTGCGAACAATGCTTAAATGGGCTCTCCAAGAAACAGAGGACCCAAATTTGACACATATCCGAAGGTACAGAAATCGACCACTCAGCCCAAGTGGTCTAGGATGGTATCTTAAATCCACCCAATTCTCCCTTCACCCCTCTTCATCTCACCCTATCTGCACTTCCTTCTATTCCTTTCTCCGTCTTGCCGTTTATGCTGATTCCTCTGTAGTGTATCTGAATCACTCCTTGTGACAGTAACTTTCGCATTCTCACCACTCTCCAGGTAAAGAAAGTTGTAGTAATTCATACAACCTGAGTTCCCTGATTGGGGCTGTTAATCTGGTCCAATCAGAGACCCCTGGCTGACAGATATAGACAGGAGTGTCAGACATTCTGTTCATTCCAGGAGCTGGCTCTGAGGGAGCTGGATCAGTGTCAAGGATTTCCCATGTGTGAATAAAGAGTGACTTGTTGATGGGATACTGGTCTGTATGGAGTTATTTCAAATGTCTTTCTGATATTGTTCTTTGATGTATTACTGAGTCCCTTAGGTTATTGTGCCCTAGTTTTGAACTCCCTCACGAATGGAAACATCCTCCACCTTGCTGAAGCCCTTCATATTCTCAGAGACCACTGTCATACAACCCCCTCAGCCTTTCCTTTCTCAAGGAGACTCTGTCCGTTATTTCTTAATGTTGTCAATGTGTGTTTAAGACATAGAAACATAGATTATAGAAAAAGGAGTTGGCCCTTCAAGCCTGCTACACCGTTCATTCTGATCATGGCTGATCATCCATCACAAGTCTATTCCTGCTTTTCTCCCCATAACCTCTAATCTCATCAGCCCCAAGTGTCATATCCAGCTCCTTGTTGAAAACACAGTGTTTTAGCCTTGATTGTTTTCTGTACTCGAGATTCCACAGGCTCAGCACTCTCTGATGAAGAAATTTCTCCTCATCTCAGTCTTAAATAGTTTACCCCACATCCTTAGACTGTCACCACTGGTTCTGGACTCCCCTGCCATCAGGAGCATCTTTCCTGTGTTTACCCTGTCTAGTCCTGTTAGAATTTTCTAAGTTCCCGTGAGATACCCCCTCATTTTTCTGAACTCCAGTGAATACAATGCTAACTGATTCAACCTCTCCTCATTCGATAGTCCCACTATTCCCAAGAATCATCCTTGCGGCATTCCCTCGACAGCAAGGGCATCCTTCCTCAGATACAAAGATCAAAACTACGCACAGTATTCCAGGAGTGGTCTCACCACTTGCAGGAAGACATCCTTCTTTCCGGTACTCAAATTCTTTCCCTATGAAGGCCCACACACAGTTTGCCTTTTCAACTGCCTGTTGCAACCGTGCACTAATTTTAGTGACTGGTGCACGAGGACACACAGGTCTCATTGAACCTTCCCCTCTCTCAATTTACAACAATTCAAGTAGTAATCTGCCTTCCGAATTTGGCTGCCAAAGTGGATAACTTCACACTTACCAACACCATACTGTATTTGCCACGCATTTGCCTACTCACTCAACTTGTCCAAATCAGACTGAAGCATCTCTGCATCCTCTTCATGGTTCACCCTGTCACTCAGATTGACAGCTGTTGTGATATGAACTTCAAATATCTGCCAGAGAGGCTGATCATAAACTACTACCAATCAGTACTAACTCAACAGGCTATGATGTATTAGTCCCTTGACTGGGACTCAGTGCAGAGGTAGCAGCAACCATAATCCGGCTACCGAGACTATAGCTCGTCCAACCCACCTTCCTACAAGGATGTGATCCCCTACTCCCAATTCCTCCACCTCTGCTGTGTCTGCTCCCAAGATGAGGCGTTCCACTCCCAGACATCTCAGATGTCCTCTGATTTCAAGGACCGCAACATCCCCCCTTCAGTGGTTGAAAACACCCTCGACCGCGTCTCTTGCATTTCCCGCACCTCAGTCCTCACACCCCCTCCCCACAATAACAACAAAGGCAGCATTCCCCTTGTCCTCACATATCACCCCATTAACCTTCAGATTCAACACATCATTCTCCGCCACTTCCTGCAATCTGGCCCCACGACGAAGGATATATTTCCCTCTCCACCCTTATCTGCCTTCCGAAGGGACTGCTCTCTCCGCGACTCCCTCATCCGCTCTGCGCTCCCCACTAGCCCCACCACCCCCGGCACTTTTCCCTGCAACCGCAGGAGGTGCCACACCTGCCCCGACACCTCCTCCCTCACCTCCATCCTAGGCCCCAAAAAACTTTCCACGTTAAACAGACGTTCACCTGCACATCCGCTAATGTGATCTGTTGTATCCGCTGCTCCTGATGTGGCCACTTCTACATTGGGGAGACCAAGCGGAGGCTCAGAGACCGCTTTGTGGAGCACCCAGGCTCGGTTTGCGACAAACGACAACACCTCCCAGTCACAAACCACTTTAACTCCCCCTCCCACTCCCTGGACAACATGTCTATCCTGGGGCTCCTCCAGTGTCACAACGATGCCACCCAAAAACTGGAGGAACAGTACTTCATATTCCTCTTTGGAACCCTACAACCCAATGGTCTCAATGCGGACTTTACCAATTTCAAAATCTCCCTGCTCCCAGCCTCATCCCATGACTAACCCTCCCTCTCATCCCCACCTCCTTGACCTGTCCGTCTTCTCTCCCACCTATCCACTCCTCCCACCTCACTGACCAATCCCCACCACTACCTACCTGCTATCACCATCCCACCTACCTTTCCCAGCCCAACTCCCCCCCCTATTTATTTCAGAGCCCTCTTCCCCTTCCCCATTTCTGAAGAAGGGTCCCTACCCAAAACGTCAGCTTTCCGGCTCCCCCGATGCTGCCTGGCCTGCTGTGTTCCTCCAGCTCCACACTGTGTTATCTCTGACTCCAGCATCGGCAGTTCTCAGTAACCCCATGATCTGGTTTGTATGCTTTGAATCTCCCGGCTATTTCTGTTTATTTCTAGTTATTGATATCTGATTGGTAGGCAGAAGCCTCAACTCTTTATTCAGTGTGAATATTTGAAGAAGAATTTCAGCCTCTTGAGCCTACGCTACCATTCAATAAAATTATTGCTGATTATGGCCTTAATTCCATGTTCTAGCTTGTCCCCCAAAACCCTTGACTCGCTGGTAGATCAAAATTCTGTCGAGCACATGCTTGAACACATTGAATAGCCCAGCCTGAACTGTCCTCTGGGGAAGAGAATTCTCAAGGTTAATGACACTCTGAGAGAAGAATTTCCTTTCCGTGGCCACCTTAAATGGGAGAACCCTCAGTTTGAAACTGTGTGCTCCAAGTTCTAGATACGGCCATGAGAGGAAACTACTCTGAACACCTGCCCTGTCGAGCTTCCTCAAAGTTGTATTTGTTTCACCATTAGCACTTTCATTCTTCTAAGCTCCAAAAATTGATACAGACCTAACCTATTCAACCTTTCATGAGAAGATATCCCACTTCAACCCAGCAATCAGCCTGGCTCATCATTTGCGCACTGTACACAAGGTGTTGCACAATTCTCGTAAGTATTCCCCACATTTAGAGCCCATCTGCCTTGCAGTGAAAAGCAGCGTTCCGTATGCTGACCTCATTACTTGCTGGATCTGCGTGCTAACTTTGTCTTCCCTGTACAACACACTCAAGTCCTTTTGAACAATTGAGACTTTTTCAAGAACTGTGCAGGAAACCTTTGCTCAGTTTTGTTGTAGTGTGAGGGCAAACGTGTCAGGTGATGGCATCTTCACCCTCCTGATAAGCGAGAAAACTCCACCAATCGGCTCACTCAGAGCTGACCAAAAAGGACAGTTGATTTTCTTAGTGAATCACAGGCCTCGACTCTGGTACTCCATGTTGCAGAAGCTGCAAGCCAATCAGAATCCGGGTCTAAACCTCTGCTGGACCAGGTTGTCTCGCGGGATTCAGCAGTGAGAAAGTAAGTACCTTTCATAATCTTATCATGGACTGGGATTTTGAGTTGGTTGTGGGCAATGATGGAGGTGGCAGCCTCATAGGCCTGTCTCTTTGACATCCCTCAGACATAGGTCTTCAAATCAGGGTAGATGCAAATTTGTTTTATATTCACTGTGGGACGTGGGTGATGTTGGCTGGGCCAGCATTTGTTGCCTGTCCCTAGTTGCCTGAGAGAAGGCGGTGGTAAGCTCTTTAAACCATTGCAGTCCACGATGCCACGAGGGAGGGAATTCCAGGATATTGACCCAGGGACACTGAAGGAACGGTGATATATTTCCAAGTCAGGATGGTGACTGGCTTGGAGGGGAACTTGCAGGGGAGTGCTGTTCCCATGTACCTGCTGCCCTTGTCTTTCTAGATGGAAGTGGTTGTGGGTTTGGAAGGTGCTGTCTGAGGATCTTTGGTGAATTTCTGCAGTGCATCTTGTAGATAGTACACACTGCTGCTACTGAGGGTCGGTGGTGGAGGGAATGGATGTGGTGCCAGTGGAGACAGCTACTTTGTCCTGGATGGTGCCAAGCTTCTTGCGTGTTGTTGGAGCTGCACCCATCCAGGCAAGTTCCTGAAGTTAGTTCTCCAAGATGTTTTTCTCTGGTTGTATTGATTATGTTATATTCCTCAATCCTATTAATCTCTCAATTACCCTCTCCTTCTGGGATGTAATTTGTGTCTTATGCTCCCAATCCAGGCATAAAACATTTCTTCAACGTGTCTGCCACTCATCATTCTCCTACTTTTCTGCTTCTTAAGGACAAATATTTGCTTTAGGCACTCTTTGTTCAATACTTATGATTTGTTTTTGATGTTAATGACTAGGTGACTCACAAGTCTTTTTCACTTCCTTTTATATTTAGATTCAGATGGCCCCTGGATGATTTCTAAAACATTCCCAGACCTCAAATATATCACCATTCTTTCCATCTTCTTGTAACCTTATGCTATCCTCAACCTCTGTCGTAAGTCATGGATAGATCTTTCTTGTTCAGTTTTCAATTTCAACAGAATGTATTTCGTTTTGAACATTTGGTCTGTGTCGCCCATTATTTATTTAGCACCATACATTTTAGTCTAGTTAACTGATCAATTCTAACCAGCTGTGTCCTCACACCCGTTTCATTGGTTGTGTTTCAGTGAAAGATTCCTGTTTGGATTGAAGTAAATCATTTTCACGCTGAATGTGGAACTCAATTATTGAACATTTTAGCTTGCTTCCGTAATTATTTTGATTGTCGTTTGAAGTCTAAAAAATGCTTGATATCAAATTTGATTCTTACACTGAAATTTCACATCCAATCAGTAAAATTCAAAATAAATTTGCTGCCACTTCCTGTCATGAGGAATAACCTCAACATCTGCATGGTGTGCTGAAATGGATTAAGTTGCATGCTAATTAACCAACTTAGCGCTGAATAAGCCAATAAATTTATCAATTGGGTTAAGATGTGAATGTAAGTGAATTAAATAATGAGAGAACATATTTGCAAATAACTTAACAAGGAATGCATGAATCAATTAAGCAACTGATTTATGTACTCATTAGAATTTGTTTTCCACTTATTTAATTCTTGAATTATGTTGCCCCTCTAAGTGCCCTTTTCATTCAATGCTTGACAATAATTAATGGACTTTTAATATCTATAGGATGGAACTGCATGCCAACAAATAAATCATTCATCTTCATTTTAAGGTACTGTGTAGTCTGATTTTTCGGGTCACGTTGGGTGCTTTCTGAAATGTCATTTCTCATATTGTGACAGAGGTGAATGCGAGACATGGAGTCTTTGAGCTGTACAGCATGGAAACAGACCCTTAGGTCCAACTCATCCATGCCAACCAGACATCCTGAATTAATCTAGTCCCATTTGCCAGCATTTGGCCCATATCCCTCTAAACCCTTCCTATTCATGAGTCCTGTTCATCTGTCTTTCATCCAAATGAATGAACATACTGCTGCGTAGCTGCACTTGTAATTACTCCATGAATAGTAAATGTTGAATAGGTCCCTTATCAGTCAAAACTGCTGACAATTTCTAGTTGATATAAAGACGCATATTTTAAAATAGTTGATAACAGTTGTGGAAAGTAAACTCATATCATGATGCACTTCCAAGAACTCTACCACATTCTGAGGATCTGGCACACAATCACAAGAAACCTTTCAAAGAGTGGAAACCATGAAAGAATTCATCAAAACCTAGAATATTCCTAAATCATTCTCAATCTTTGAAGAAACAATGGGAATATTGACATCATTTTTGTCCGTCAATGACTTGGAGGCAGAGTTGATTGATACAGAGATAACAAATGAGCAAGTCGCAATTAGAGTCACAGAGAAAAGCCAGTCTCTTTAAACAGTAGTCTCACAATAAACAGTCATGTTCGTACATTCATATTCTTTTCAAACTTCCACTTGTTCAGCTGTTCACCTGAACAACTCCTCGTGGAGCAGGTCACATTTTCACTGCTTTGTGGGTGTTTTTTTAAATTCATTTCTGGCATGAGGGCATCGCTGGCTAGGCCAGCATTTATTGTTTAGAGTCAACCTCATTATTATGGGTCTGTAGTCAAATGTAGGCCAGACCAGGTAAGGATGACAGTTACTACGGTGATTGGAACAAGGACCCAGTGGATCTCATCCAGTATGAGATCCCTGATTGGGGTTGTTAACGTGGTCCAATCAGGTTGACAGATATAAATATGCATCTCAGGGTTTCTCTTCATTCTCGGGGCTGGCCCTGAGCAAGCTCATCAGAGTTTATGTACTGTGCACGTGTAAATAAAAGGTGACTTGGTGATGGGAGACCTATCTCCTTGGAATTATTTTGGTTCCTTTCTCTAAAGGACATTAGTGAACCAGTTGGGTTTTTCCTGACAATGGCTTCCTGGTCGTCATTAGACTCTTAATTCCAGATTTTTATTGGATTCAAATTCCACTTTCTGCTGGGACAGCATTTGAATTCAGGCCCCCAGAACATTAGTAAGATCTCTAAATTGGCAGTCCAGTGATAATTCCACTAGGCCATCATCTCCCAGGTAAAGAGATAGAACTGCAGATGCTGGAGTCAGAGGTAACACACCGTGGAGCTGGAGGAACATAGCAGACCAGGCAGCATCAGTTCTTCCAGCTCCACACTATGTTATCTCTGACTCCAGCATCAGCAGTTCTTACTATCTCTGAGTGATATATAACCCCACTGCGAAGCCTCTTCTAAGGATGTCCACCTTGAAGAAGTTATCCTCCTCTGTCCGGAAAGACCTCAGTGGATCTCTCTCCCACTGCAATCCTCCGGTAATCTCTTCAGCCCTGAAACTCTTTGAACACATACTCAAGCAAACCAGGTACTACAGCCACATTGCCTTTCTCAGTACTTGCCTACGGAACCGGATCATCCCAATGAACTCTAGTCTACATTCAGGCTATACCCAATTTGGCTCTGACGGCGACAACCTGTATGTACACAACATCCAGATCCTCCAAAAATGGTTTTCTCTGCGCCCCTTCAAGCACATGCTGACAGCAATGCACAACAGTCAAACCTGCCCCAGCTCAGAGCCCCATCTGATGCTGCCAGGCCTGCTGTGATCCTCTAGCTTCACACTGTGTTATCTCCCATATGAAGACGTTTCTCCTGAAATGCCTACTGCGTTTATCGGTAACAACCATACCATTCTGGTCTCATCCATTAGTGGATGTGAATGGTTTGTAAGAGTTAGACAGCATTGGTTACTTGGTTACTTGCACACATATAAAGACACACTTATTGATACAGGAGTAGGGTGTAGCAGGAGATGTATACCTGTCATATTTCACTCTGTGAGTAGAAATATTCCATGGAAAGACTCACTTTAGCTTGTTGCTTCATGAGCTGGCTATCAGGACTTTGACAATGAAAGTATCTTGTCTATACGTACTGACCAAAAACTTCCAAAATTTTAAAGACCTCAGTGACAGGAACAGTCATAGGCACATAGGGCTGAGGAGCAGGAGTCGACCTTTGGCTCCTTGTGCATGTTCCACATTGAATCAGTTTGTGGTCTCAACTGCACTTTCCTGTCTACCTCCAATAATCCTTGATTACCTTGACTTTAGAAAATTTCTCTCACTCAGCCTTGAATAATTCAATAACCTAGTGTCCACTGCTCTCTGAGGAAGAGAATTTCACAAACGATTAACCTTCTGACCACAAAAAAAATCTTCCCCTCAGCCCTCAAAAGTAGGACCCCTCATTCTGAAACTGTGTCCCATAGTTCTAGTCTTTCTTGTCAGGGGAAACATCTTTTCAGAATCTATATTCTCCAATTCCCTCAGGATCTTATACATTATGATGGAGGGGATGGCCTACCGGTATTATCACTGGACTATTAATCCAGAGACCCGGATAACATTCTGGGAACCCGGGTTCAGATCTTACAGCAGCAGATGGTGAAATTTGAATTCAATAAATATCTGGAATTAAGAGTCTAAAGATGACCGTGAATCCATTGTTGATTGTTGGGAAAAACCCATCCAGTTCACTAATGTCCTTTCGAGAAGGAAACTGCCATCCTGACCTGGTCTGGCCTACATGTGACTCCAGACCCACAGCAATGTGGCTGACTCTGAACTGCCCTCTGGGCAATTAGGGATGGGCAATAAATGCTGTCAAGCCAATGATGCCCTCATCCCGTGAATGAATAAAGGATATTCCTATAACATACTCTCTGATTCTTCTAACTCCATCAGGTGAAGGGCTAACCTGTTCAACAGTTCTCCATAAGATTAGTTCTTGGTTCTAGGAATATGCCTCATCTCTGAACTGCTTCTCACAGAGTTTTCGAGCAAGGAGACCAGAACTGGACACAGTACTCCAGATGGGGTCTCATCAAGGCCCTGAACAACATCATTTCCCTATTCTTTGATTCTGTTCTTCTTGCCACAAGACAAACATTCCATTTGCCTTCCAGTTACTTGCCATATCTGCAAACTAACTTCTTGGAAGTCTTGGACCAGGTCATCACCCTGTACCTCTGAGTTCTTCATTCTCTCTGTCTTTCACTGTCTCCCAACTTAAATAATACGCTGCCTTTTTTTCTCTCTGTCAAAGTGGACAAATTCAAATTTTCGCACATTATACTTCATCTGATAATTTTGGCCATTCACTTCACCTGTTTATATCACTTGGCAGCCTCTCTACCTCCCCTTGACAATTGACTTCCCTGTCTAGCAATGTGTCTTCAGAAAATTTAGTGACCATCTCTTTGGTCCCTTCATTCAAGTCATGGAGGCCAAAATAATGAAAGTTTTCAAGAAACAGTTAGATTTAGTTCCCCAGGCTAAAGGAATCAAAGGGTAAGGGCACAAAGCAGGAATGGTGCGCTGAGGATGATCAGTCAAGATCGTTTTGGATAGTGGAGAAAGCTCGAAGACCCAATGGCCTGCTCCCACTCCAATTCTTTGTTTTTATCCATTGACTCAGGTTGTGAATAACTGAGGCCTCAGCACTGATCCCTCTGACATTCCAAGCCTTACAGTTGGCTAAAAAATTCCATTTATACCGACTCTCTGTATACTACTTGCTAACCAATTCTTTGTCTGTGTGAATATGTTATCTCATGACAAAATGAGTTGTAACCTTTGGTGTGACAACTTGCTTTGAGAAATCAAGGTCAGCTCTTGGACTTCTCGCATCTCAAAACCCTGTTCAATATTCCCTGAAGTCTGGAAACTCTCAGCCCTGTTATCATTCCAATTAGGCTTTCCGGAACCTCTGCAGTGCCTTGAAATTCTTTTTAGAGTATAAAGACCAGAGGTCCGCCCATAACTCACACATATCCGAACTAAGGCTTGAGATAAGTTTCACGTAATTTCTCTGCTTCTCCCTTCCGTCCCTGTCAAAAGGAATGGCAGTGCTAGGTCTGTTTTAATGTTGCCTTATTCACCTGAATCGCTGACTTTAACAATCCGTCAACGTTGTGTACAACCACATCCCTTTGCGTACGTTAGAACCAGTTATCCTTAATTCAGTTTAGATGTCAAGTTGGTCAGCTGTACTAATTTACTTTCATTCATATGTATTTATGGAAGGTTCATGATCTTGAAGTTTCACTTTGCAACCTTGCACGTTAGACAGTGATATGCATCTTTTCTAGCCTGAGGAAAACAAGGTAACAGGAACCCAACGTCAAATGATACAGTTGCATTTCAAAGAAAGATATCATGTATTCTTAGGTTTTGAGTTGTGACAGGTCTTTTATCCATTGCAGATGCGATCTGATCAGACACACAACTTGATCAGATACTCGTCACCAGCTTATGTTCTTTCAATCCAGTCAAGTTTGGCACGTGGTTAAACCGGAACGACTCCTGATATGAGGTGTAGAAGCAATAAGTCAGAGCAGGCTCATGTAGGAGGAGGTCAGAGACAGAAGCAGAAGGCATATATAACTGAATTAAACATTTATTCAAACATATTCATGCTTGGTGAATGCATTTCTATTAAGCTTTGATTTAGCTCTTAGGATTCCAGCAGCTCAATTCCACACTCACCTGCCCTGAAGCAACAGGTTTGATAAAGTTCCCAAGAAGGCTACTTAATTCAAAATTTTGTTTCTTTACTTTGTGGTGCCCAGAAGGGATTTCTCTTTTATAAATTATCTATAGATTTACAGCAGTGAAAGTGTGAAATGATATCACCTTTTTTTAATTATCCCAGAGGAAGCATGAGTTCTGGCTCAGTTCCCAGGCTGTTGCAGGGATAAGAGTTGGGTTGCACAGACCAGGCCTCTAAGCCTCAGCTAACACCTAAAACCCATTAATTCAAAGCCCTCCAGGCTTCAGAAGCTCATTGCAAAAAATTGTTACTCCAGTGAGTCAGCTGAATTGTACAAGCAAAAGAATTAAAATTATCAACAATTTGTGCATCCCAAAATGATTAAATTGGAATATATCGCTGGGGTTTAATTTTATCTGAATCAAGCTGTGTAGGCAACACAGTATAACCACTGTTATCACCGATCCTTAATGATGGTTTGAACACCCGAATCCCTTGTTTAGATATTGCTGAGAGCATGAAGAGCAGATCAAGGTTGGCTGTACGACTGGAAAGAATGTCACGTTCCTGGATTGTAATGCCAGTTATTTTCTGCAGTTCACTGACATGATTCACTGCAGTCAGTGGGCCTGGTGACCCTTATAACATGGAGTGCACTCTTTCCTTCCCAATAGCTAGGAAAGCATCGCGGAACACAGGGATCATGGCAAAGAATGGACATTCAGGAAACATACCGTCCTGAAACACCCCTTTACGTGCATAAAATCGTTCTTCAATGCAGCACCATCACATCAACACTGCCTTAATCCTTTGATCCTGTCCAAACAGACGAGAACTATCAGGAGAAACAGTTCCACAACAGAAGGATCAAAAACAAGTGAGCGACTAGCAAAAGAGGCAGAAGCTAGATGAGGGAAAACATTTTGTTTTACGCAGCGAATGGTTACAGTGTGGAATGCTCTGCCTCAGGGTGAAGGCAGATTTGATTTAAGATTTAACATGGAGTGAGACTGGAGTCTGAGAAGGAAGGATATGCAGAGTTCTAGGGCAAGGCAAGAGAATCTCACAATGTGAATTGCTCAGTTCGAGAGCTGGGGAAGACACAATGGGCAGAGTGGGCTCCCATGTTGTGACAGAGAGTCATGGAGATGTACAGCATGGAAACAGATCCTTTGGTCCAACTCGTCCATGCTGACCACAAATTAATCTGGTCCCATTTGGTCCATTTGCCCAGAAACCCTTCCTATTCATTCTCCCATCCAGATGCCTTTTAAATGTTCACTGCCTGATCAGTCAGCTGTGCAGGTTTACTGCTCCTTTTCTCACATCTCATGCGGTACCTGCTCTCTCTCTCTCTGTCTTCCTCCCTTTTTAAAGTGCCGTTATTTTGATTTTTTTTTCAAATGCCAAAACATGCAACAGCTTATAAAACAGTCGTAACTGCTCCAAAAATCAGCTCCAACACTGAAAAATCCTTCGACAAAGAACAGCTCTTACAGCCACAATGTTCTCCCATCCTCCATCTTGGATTATCCGGAATCCTTCAATTCTGAGGTTCTGTATTCTTAGTCCCATCTGGTGTTTTAACAAAAACAAGAGTGCTGAAAACTTCTTTTCAAGTGACAAAGACCACAACTCCACTCTTCCTTGCCAGCCTTTCTCATCTCTCGGTCTCTTTTCTTTCTTCCATCTTTCCTATCTCACTTCTCTCTATGCATACATTTTCACTGTTCCCTTTCTCAGTGCTCTCTTTGACTCCACCCTAGCCAAGGCCTTAGCTTCAACTGCTTGGCCCCATTCACCTCCATTACTTCTGAGTTCAACATATTGCTGAGCACCACCTCCATCATCTTTGGCTCTCGTCTCATCCAAGAGGTTTTCGACCATCTAGCCGATTTTGTATCCAATTTTGTATCCCATGTGATCTGACTTTACTAATCAGTCTACCATGCAAAATCTTCTCAAAGGCTTCACTGAAGTCTCATCCAAGAGGTTCCCCTCACACATCCAACTCTTTGTCCTGTCTTCCGGAGGGTCACTTATCTCAGTTGGATGAATGGCTAAAGTGTGGTACAGAATTATTACCAACAGCATGGATACAGCCCTGACAATAGCTACGCTAGAGACCTACTTAATGTGGAGTGATGCATCTCATATAACCAAATATAATCAAATGTCTTTTTTGAAAGAACATAGACACCGAAAACACAATACTTAGAACTGGGTGTTGAAGTACAAGAGAAAGAAGAGGCCGTTCAGCCCTTCAAGCCTTCTGCAGCATTTAATGAGATCGTTTGCTTTGATTCCGAACCCTTGGCTTGCAAACAAATCTGTCAATGTCAGATTTCAAATGATTCATTGAGCAAAATTCTCCTGCTTTTTGTGAGAGATAGTTGCACGCCTCTCTTATTCTTTGTGTGCAGAAGGGCTCCTGAAATTCTCCGTTGACAGTCTGATCGTTGCTCTTTCTCTGAGGTCATCTGCCTACTGCTGAACACAAAGCGCTCATGGACCAGAGAACGACCGCCCACATCTCCTGTAAATGTCTTCCCCTTCCCCAGCAAAGCCTGACACCGCACCTCATCAACCCCTTACATTGCTTCCAATGTCATTCTTCCCCAAATCTACCTTTCCAATATAACCCTGCCCTCATGGGCTATAATCTGCTCACATAACAACGATGTAAAAACAGCTCTCTGCATTATTAATCAGCAAATAGACCAGCAACCTGTGAATTACAGATCAGGCCATGTTACTGGCCTCTATGTGCCACTCCAATTTGCAAAAGTGGCATCTTGTGTTTCACCTTCGAAGGGAGACAGTGATATTGTGGTAGACTCACTGCATTAGTAATCTCGGGGCGTAGGCTTGCGTTCTAAATCCGACCATGGCTAGTGCAATGTAAATTCATATAGGAACTAACTGAAACTGAAATCTGGTCTCAGTCACGGTGACCATGAAAATTACCATAATTTGCTACAAAACCCATCAGGTTCACCTTGTGGGCAGGAAATCGGCTATCCTCATCCAGTCCTGCCACACATCACTGCAGATCAATCGTAATAATGTGATTGATTCTTTACTACACTGATGCAGTGGAGCAAGCTGCTCAGTTGTGGCAGTTCGGGCTGGGCGATAAACCAAATCCTTTCCCAAACATGCACATCCCATGAAAGAAATATTGAAAACTTCCTGACATTGTTGTGTGTCCACATTGATTACCCATGAAATGCACCACGGACTGTGCAGTGATCCACAGTATGAATACCTTTTTAATCATGGAGTAATGACTGCCACTCAGACTTGCATGGCCAGTGAATGAGCACTTAGAGGAGCGGTGTCTGGGTGTTCCTTTCCGTCGCTTTACTTCACTTTCTGCACGTACATTGACACTGAATCTGCCAACCTACCACTCCCCCACCCAACCTCCCCAATCCACAGTCGAATTTACCAATCACCTCAGTCTATGCACTGTTTATTTCTCATTCTTATAATTCATTAGTTAAGTGATGGAGAAAGTGGTGCAGTCGTGGTGTTCTTTGCATTTAAAGCTCTGGTTTCGGGTCCCACTCTGGGACTTGACTGCCAATCAAGGTGCTTTCAAAACGCAGCCAAACTCGTTAGTTGTTAGCCGACACATCCTTTAAACACACACCAATGGCAGGCATGAAGCTTCTCCTGGCAGTCGTGTTCAATGCAGAGTGTGCCCTGTGAGCTATGGCGTCTAGTTTAAGGCTTGTGACCTGTTTCAGGAGAAACTGAAATCAGATGTAATTATGAGCTCTGTCTGCATCATGCATCACGAGATGCGGGAAGTCTTCTCATTGTAAAGTCTGAATTATTTCTGCATGAGCGGGCTCAAGACTATTATTGACAGTATTGGCTGTAGATATTCAGTGCAGCAAGTGAGCAGCTTCAATTTACAGGCTTTACTTGAAGTGATGTAAATTTGTTAAAAAGCCTTGATTACCCTTCCATACTCAAAGGAGAAAATTACATGTGGCCCTTCAAATTACCCGCGAATGTACTGGACTGAATGCTCTTCATCATAGAATCATGGCATAGTGCAACACGGAAGGAGACCATTCAGCACATCACTGCCTGTGCGAGCTCCATTGCGGATTATTTTCACTTCCTTGCTCTTTCCAGGAAGGGCAGTGGATGCTGTTTCAATGTAACTTTCAGAAGAAAATTAAAGAAGCGAAATAAAAAAAGACAATTGGTGAAGCTAAATACTTAAAGGGGGATAAAAATGTCCTTGCAGTTTTTCCCATGAAGTTTTGATCTTATCCAATTCTCTGTTTCTTATTCTTTTTGAAATCTTCTTCTGAAAGTTACCCTTGGATCTGTTTCCTCTGTCCTTTCAGGCAATGAATTAATTGTCATTCCTAACAGTTTCAAAGGGTAAGTGATTGAAGCGTACAAGATCCTGAATGGTCCTGACAAGGTGGATATGGAAACGATATTTTACTGTTGTGGGTGCGTTCAAAACCAGGGGCAGTGATTAAAAATGAACAGATCACCCTTTACGACTGAGATGAGGAGAATTTTGTTTTCCCCAAGGGTTGTGCGAGTTTGAAAATCTGTGCCTCAGAAGATGGTGGAAGTGAGGGTCGTTGAATATTTTTAAGGCAGAGGTGGATAGTTTCTTGTTAGGTAAGAGACTCACAGATACCCAGAGGTAGATGAGAATGTAGAATTCAACACACAAATGGATCAGCAGTGATCTGACTGAATGGTCCAGTAGGCTCAGGGGCTGAATTGCCTACTCCTGCTCAGATTTCATCGGCTTGTATGTTCATAACCAGAAGTAAATTGAGGGCAAGGCAATAACAAGATGCAATACTGCACGCAGTCCTGGTCTCCCTGCTATGGGAAGGATGTTGTGAAATTTGAAAGGGTTCAGAAAAGATTTACAAGGATGTTGCCAGGGTTGGAGGGTTTGAGCTACAGGGAGAGGCTGAATAGCCTGGGGCTGTTTTTGCTGGAGCGTCAGATGCTGAGGGGTGACCTTATAGAAGTTTATAAAATCATGAGGGGCATGGATAGGCCGAATAGCCAAAATCTTTTCCCTGGGGTAGGGCTGTCCAAAACTAGAGGGCATAGGTTTAAGGCAAGAGGGAAAATATTTAGAAGAAACCCAAGGAGCAACTTTTTCACACAGAGGGTGGTGTGTCTATGGAAATGAGCTGCCAGAGGAAGTGGTGGGGGCTGGTACAATTACAACATTTAAAAGGCATCTGAATGGGTAGATGAATAGCAGGTCAAGCAGCATCATAGGAGCAGGGAAACTTGACGTTTCGGGCCTAAACCCTTCATCAGAAATGGGGGAGGGGAAGAGGGTTCTGAAATAAATAGGGAGAGAGGGGGAGGCGGATAGAGGAGAGGATAGGTGGAGAGGAGGCAGACAAGTCGAAGAGGCGGGGATGGAGCCAGTAAAGGTGGGTGTAGGTAGGGGGGTAGGGAGGAGATAGGTCAGTCC
>JAHRHZ010000003.1:2712465-2740421 GCA_024137785.1 Ginglymostoma cirratum
CAGTCAGACCCCACCACCAAAGACATCTTTCCCTCCCCACCCTTATCTGCCTTCCGGAGGGACCACTCCCTCCGCGACTCCCTTGTCCGCGCCACACTCCCCTCCAGCCCCACCACACCCGGCACTTTTCCTTGTAACCGCAGGAAGTGCTACACCTGCCCCCACACCTCCTCCCTCACCCCAATCCCAGGCCCCAAGAAGACATTCCACATCAGGCAGAGGTTCACCTGCACATCTGCCAATGTGGTATACTGCATCCGCTGTACCCGTTGTGGCTTCCTCTACATCGGGGAAACCAAGCGGAGGCTTGGGGACCGCTTTGCAGAACACCTGCGCTCGGTTCGCAACAAACAACTGCACCTCCCAGTCGCGAACCATTTCAACTCCCCCTCCCATTCCTCAGATGACATGTCCATCCTTGGCCTCCTACAATGCCACAGTGATGCCACCCGAAGGCTGCAGGAACAGCAAATCATATTCAGCCTGGGAACCCTGCAGCCCAATGGCATCAATGTGGATTTCACAAGCTTCAAAATCTCCCCTCCCCCAACCGCATCCCAAACCCAGCCCAGCTCATCTCCACCTCCCTAACCTGTTTTTCCTCTCACCTCAAGCCACACCCCCATCTCCTATCTCCTAACATCATCCCGCCCCCTTGACCTGTCCGTCCTCCCTGGACTGACCTATCTCCTCCCTACCCCCCTACCTACACTCACCTTTACTGGCTCCATCCCCGCCTCTTCGACTTGACTGCCTCCTCTCCACCTATCCTCTCCTCTATCCATCCTCTATCCGCCTCCCCCTCTCTCCCTATTTATTTCAGAACCCTCTTCCCCTCCCCCATTTCTGATGAAGGGTTTCGGCCCGAAACGTCAAGTTTCCCTGCTCCTATGATGCTGCTTGACCTGCTGTGTTCATCCAGCCCCATGCTTGTTATCTCGGATTCTCCAGCATCTGCAGTACCTTTTATCTCGGGTAGATGAATAGGAAGGGTTTAGAGGGATATGGACCAAATGCTGGCAAATGGGACTAGATTAATTTAGGATATCTGGTCGGCATGGACAAATTGGACTGAGGGGTCTGTTTCTGTGCAGTGCAGCTCTATGACTGTAAGATGCTGCCTAGAATTATCTGCGGCTGAGTCATCTCCTGCACTTACTTCGATCAAGGGTTTTGATCCGCCCTGGGTTTTGATCTGAATTTTCACCTCCCATGAACACAGTATGCATTTTGGTTGAAGGGTTAGGACTCTATTTATTCTGATGCATGATGATACTGGACAAGCCTGAGGATCTGTTCGTATCCATCATAGGTGGGTCTGGGTAGGGGGTGGTGGCGATTGGTCAGTGGGAATGGTTTGGTAGATAGGTGGGAGAAAAGATGGACAGGTTATGTCAGGTCAAGAAGGCGAGAGGGAGGATGGGTGGGGCTGGTGAAAGGTCCATCTTTTCTCCCACCTACCTGCCCCATCCTTCCCACTGACCAGCCCCAGCACTCCCTACCTGCATCCACCTATCTTCCCCCAGCCCCACCCCTCCTCTCTATTTATTTCCCAGCTCCCCTCCTCCTCCCCATTTCTGAAGAAGGGTCCTGACTGGAAATGTCGACTTTCCTGCTCCTCTAATGCTGCCTGGCCTGCTGTGTTCCTCCAGCTCCACACTGTGTTAGACTCTGACTCCAGCATCGGCAGTTCTTGCTGTCTCCAAGTTATTTGATTAACGGTGAGGTCAAGCTCCCAATCTTCTTTTCCTTTTATTTTCTTGTGAACATGCCACACACCTTGCTCTGTCAATGACCCCATGGTATCCATGTCATGTGTTTTCTCTCTCTAGCAAGCAATTTCTTTTTGCCTTTTGCTATCTGTTGCCAGGCACTGTTCATTGCTGCAAGTGATTAATTTTCAAAGTAGCTCTGCCTTTCTGATGTCCCTTCAAACTGATTAACGCAACATGATTAACGTTTTAGAGGTACCATCAATGAGAAGAGCCCTGGACTGCAGAATGAGCTGTCCAGTGTCACGTTACAAGCTGTTTCAAAAAGAAGGATTTCGATTTCTATTGATCCTTTATCAACCTCAGGATATCCCAAAGCAAATTGCAGCTCATAGTGTTCTTTGTTTTCGAAATGCAGTCACTGTTGACATGGAGGAAGGGCGAGAGCCTATTGTGCACTGCAAGTTCTCAGTACACAATGTGGAAATGGCCATATAATCTGTTTCAGTGATGTTGATTTGATGGATCAATATTGGCCCCAGGACACTGGGGGGACCTCCCCTGCTGCTCTTTGAAAACTGCAACAAGATATTGCACGTCCAGTTCAAAGAACAGGTGGCCTTGGTCCAAGAAGCTTTTGATATAACATCTCAGGTTCCCTATTTTGAAAATAAATCTGGTTGGCAAAGGAAGCAAGTTTAATAAAATGCTGTGAAATTGTGAGTGAGACAAAATTACACACAGATCTTTATGAATGGGAAATACCTGGTTAAAATATCAACCATTAAAGCAAATAATTGTTGTCTTCTCGTTGCTGACTTTAATGAAACAAAATAATTGCATCGTTGCTTTGCCCACCTTGAGTGAAATCCCTGATGTGATATGAAGAAGGGCAGGAGAGTTCTTCTGGCTCTGCCCTTGGCCACTTTTTATCTCACAGCCCGCAGCTTATCCATGATGTTGAATTCCCTGTTTCTGTGCAGCATGTAACTATATGATCCATCGTTGTGTAATATCGTTTGGTTTTTCCAGTTTTCAATTCAGTGCAGCAAAATTGATGAACAAACTCACAGAGAAAATTGATTTCTGGAACAATGATGCGCTCACAAAGCTAATCATACTGCAGTGCACCTTGACTTTTTTGAAACTCCATTGGTTGTGCAAAGTATCTGACATGCCTGGTAAAGAAGTGTCAACGTTGGAGCTTCCAGAACAAGGGCTTTGTTTCTATACAAGACGGGTGATACAACAGTTTTTTCAATTCATTCATGGCATATGGGCTTCTCTGACTGGGACAGCATTTAATGCCCCTCCATAACTGCCCTTGAACTGAATGGCTTGTCTGGACCATTTCTGGGGCCAGTTCAGAGTCAGCCACATTGCCTGTGGATCTGGAATCACCTGCAGGCAAAACTGGGTAAGGACAGCAGATTTCCTTCCCTTGGCTTGTACTTACTCAAAGCAGAGACAAGAACAAGGTGCCACGAGTTGAAGATAGTTACCAATAAATCCAATAGGGCTGTCAGAGAAATGTCTTCTCCCAGTGATGGAAGTGAACAGTACAGGTGTCTTTGAGGTAAAGCTGATGGATGAGATAGAGGAGGCTTGTGGTACCCTGTACACTGTTTAGGAGACAGTGTTTAGGGAGCTTTAGAGTCACAGAGTCAAAGGAATAAACAATATGGAAACAGATCCTTTGGTCTAACTCGTCCGTGATGACTAGACATCCTAAATTAATCTAGTTTCATTTGCCAGGGATCAGATTCGTTGAACGGCCTGTTTCTTTCCTATGTAATGTCCCCAAACTTTCTTCTCGTCATCTTAATTGGTTTTGTAATGATATCTCTTGGAGTCTTGCATTCTCAAAACTCTCTGTACAAAATGATCCCTGGACTCAGGTCAAACTGACTTTGTTCCAACTTGAAGATAGTGAAGCCCAATGCCAGAAAGCTTCCTTTCAGCGTTTGGAACTGGTGAGACAACTTAGACTCACGGAGACTATTTCTGGTGCTTGTTGCTGTGGACAGTGAGGTTTCATGATTTATGATATCGCAGAAGTTGAATCTGGAAGAAGCACTGTGCTGCACACGAGCAAAATCTGCAGAGATGTGCTCTTCCCTGACTGTCTCATCTGCCATAAAGGGTGACAAAGGTTCAGCTCTCTCTTCAGCAAACAGCATTTTCTTTTTTTCATTCATGGGATGTGGTGAGCATGAGCTGTCCAGAATTTATTGCCCGTCCCGAGTTGCCCTTGAGAAGGAAGGAATGAGCTGCGTCTTCAACCACTGTAGTCTGTGTGCTGCAGGTAGACCCAAAATGCCCTGGGAGAGGGAATCCAGGGTTTTGACCCAATGACACTGAAAGAACGACAATATATGTGACCAAGTCCCTACAGTGTGGAAGCAGGCCACTTGGCCCAATGAGTCCACACTGAGCCTCCAAGGTGCATCCCACCCAGACCCACCCCTCGACCCTGTCCCTGTAACCCTGCATTCCCATGGTTAACCCACCTTGTCTGCACATCCCTGGACACTATAGGCAATTTAGCATGGCCAATGCACCCGAACCTGCACACCTTTGGACTGTGGGAGGAAACTGCAGCACCCGGAGGGAACCCACGCAGACACGGGGAGAATGTGCAACATCAAATATACCAGGGAGTTCAAACTAATTATCAGAATGTAGTTTTATGGCATAGGTTGAGCAAGCTTTCCCTTTTGAACTGAATCATTTAAAATAATTTTCGACTGCAAGAAACTGAGCAAGAAGTATTTCCATATTGTTTCCAGCAAATCTCAAACAGCCTTTCATGAGTGTAAGTTGCAGCCTGTTTACTGCTCAACAATGTACGATTCATATTAAAAGTAGTCACAAGTCTATGAATAGTTTTAGTTTGCATCTGGAATACTATGAACAGTTTTGGTCCACTTGTCTAAGGAAAGATAGATTGGAGTTGGAGGCAGTCCAGAGATGGTTCACTCGGGCTGATCCTGGACATGGAAGGATTGTTTTATGAGGAGGGGTTGAGTAGGTTGAGCCTGTACTCACTGGATTTGAGAAGAATGAGAGTTGACTTTAATGAAACATACAAGATTCTGAGAGGACTTGACTAGGTAGACGTGGAAAGGTTTTTTCCTCTTGTGGGAAAGTCTGCGACCAGAGGGCATCATCTCAGAATGAGGCGTCAACCATTTAAAACAGAGATGAGAAGGAATTGCTTCTTTCAGAGGGAAGTGAATCTGTGGAATTCTTGACTACAAAGGGCTGTTGAGGATGGGTCATTAAATATACTCAAGGCTAAGATAGATCGACTTTCATCAGTAACAGAATTGGGAGTAATGGGGAAAGGCAGGCTTGTAGAGATGAGGATTATCGTGATCTCATGAAATGTCATGACAGACCGGATGGGCTGAATAGCCTCCTTCTGCTCCTACATCTTACTGTATTCTGAAATGCTTTCACGTGTGTTTGAAAGAGGTGAAAAGGTGCTGAAAGTCATTCCTCCCACTGTTTCATTCATCACAATCTCCTCTGCATTCACTGACATGACTTGAATGTTAATTTCCTTCCTGGTTTTGTTTGGATTTGAGGTCAATGTGTGCACTGACATTGCTGGTCACAGGGGGAGGAAGATTAACCTGAACAGACTGGGTAATAATGCAATGTGTTTGGTTTGAGATTGACTTCAGTCAATTCTGATTAACAAATTACTTCCGATTCTGCACAACTCAGCCCTGTTTGACCTTATTCAGAGAACACAACTGGGATCATCAACAGAAAATTGTACTTGACTCTGTAATGATAAAGTGTTTGGGTAGAGGGCAGATTTCAGTCACTTCGTCATCTGTTGTTGAAAGCACAATGTTGCTTTCTACTGAGGTAGGATGAGTTTTCAGTTCATGACCTCTGAAGAGCATGATGCTGTGTGAGCAGTCGCCCGGGAAGGCTGTGAACTCTGAGTGGCTTTAGGCTAGCACACCCTGCCCTGGTGGCCATGAGGACCACACTATGCACTCCATGGTAGGTGCCCAGTCCCATCACCACCTTCCCATTCCCCAGCCTCAGTTAAATTCTGCAGGTAAACAACAGGAGACAAGGCATGCCCTTCTGATGGAGCCTGAAAATCAGAGCTGCACTTCCACCAAGTTACTTCAAGATCCGGACTTGTACTTGTAGTTCTCCAGCTTCTTTACAAAGGGTCAGGTGTCTCCAAATACTTTATCTGCCAGTGAACTGTGGTCACTGTTACCGTGTAGGAAAGATGCCAACTAATCTATAGACAGCATGGTCCCACAAACAGCCACGCAATCAAAGACAAGTCATCTGTTTTGCTGATCTTGGTCAAAGGGTTGCAGGGATGGAAGCCTCAGATGGCTGTTTTTTTTTCTATGGACATTTCAATTTCTCTTGGGACCAACAAAAATAACTGAGTCCCAAATGTTGGGTGTAACTCATCTTTGCTTGCCTGCGGAACTAAGCAGCAGGTGTGGAACAGTACAGCCCAAACACAACCCAATTCCAATCCACAATGGCGGGACTTTCTATGTCCCCCATAAAAAGGGGCCTTGTCAGCTGAATCTGGCATGTAGTCTGCACGTACTCACTGGAGCCCCATTTTAACATAGAGATTGCTATTTCGAGAAAACTACAATTCTCTCCCATAACAATCAGTTCAGATACATTGATGGATTTTCAAATTTCATGTGCTATTAATGTGACCCCACCGATCGCGAGTCACTTTAGGTTTGTGAACAGGCTGGAAGGGTTAAATTGTGACGACAGGTTGTATAGGCCAGGTTCCTGTTCCCTTAGTTAAAGAGTTAAAAGTTAAAGGGCTGATCTAACCGAGATGTCAAACACAACTAAAGGAGTTGATCAATCAGTAGAGTGAAACTATTTCCTCTGGTGATGGAGAGAGCCCAGTACAAAGGGGCAGTTTGAACCTTAAAATGTGAACCAGGCCATTCAAGGATGAGGTCAGGAAGCACACTTCAAATAAAAACCGAGTGGAAATCAGCAAGTGACACCCTGCAAACCTGCCCCTCCCACCCCTTCAATGAAAAGTTGTCATGGCTGAGGTTCAATTGAAAACTCAGCACTGGGGTTGATGGATTTTAGATGGAAAAGGGGATTAAGGTGATGGAACCAAAGTGGGAAGATAGAGTTAAGGTACAGATCACGCATGATGGAATTAGATTTAGATTACATTATATTTAGGTTTATTGTTACGTGTAGTTAAGTGTGAGGTACAAAAGTATAGTGAAAAGTGTACAGTGTTGCCGTTCCTGGTGCCATCTTAGGTACAAAGGTATCTAAGTACAAAATGCTTAGTACAGAAAAAGAGGGAAGGAAAGAAATAAGTTTTAAAAGCTTAGCAGTACAGTTTCTTCTTTATATAAAAGCAGAAAAATAGAGAAATGAGTTAAAAAGTCAAACATTACAGTCCTTTCTTGAGCCATGGGACTACAAACACTCAAAGTTATGGGATTAATTCTGTTTCTCCTTTCTCTATGAGCTACCACCAAGTCATCTTTGAGACAATTACTGTTCGAAAATTCCTCAAAATGAACCCCAATGAATTGAGAAGGTCGTTCCCAATGTGCAGTCCAGTCCCTACCAGTAGCAAACTATATTGCTGGATCTTTTGAAATTCACAGCCTGGGATCACTCTCTATGAGATGATAATTCTCCTGTCACTTCAACAGATTAGTACCAACCAAATGAAAAAAGTTTATTCTCTGGGGTTGTATCAACGCACATGTTTGGTGAAGGTTCATCAAGCATTTTTACAGCTTGAAAGCTTGTGTTAGAAATTGAAAGCATGACTTGAAGGTTGATTTGTACTTCTGTGTTGCGTAGAGAGACAGGAAGTGATAGGGCTGAATGTTGTCACATTTTGACAAAGTGTCAGCATCTCTCTGAGAGGCTAAAGGGGCTTTCTTGCGCTTTCATCCCAAATCATTTCATTAACTGCCAGCCACATCCCTATGATGCTCCTCTCTTCTGACACTTCCTAGATTCTACCATATTGCCGAAACAGGAAGAATCTCAGTACTTGGCGCTGCTGCCAATGGTGGAGGTTAACCCCAGTGTCAGCAGGTACCCCACCCTGACCACAATACCCCCAGAGTGCAGTTAATTGGAGCGGTACCTGAGGAGTCAGCTCTATGTACAATTCTGGCCGCCCTGCTATGGGAAAGATGCTATTAAATTGGAAAGAGTGCAAAAAAGATTTACAAGGATGTTCCTGAGACTGGAAGTTTTGAGTTATCAGGAGAGGTTGGGCAGGCTGGGACGTTTTTACCCTGGAGCGTGGGAGGCTTAGGGGTGACCTTGTCGAGGTTTATAAAATCATGAGGGGCACAGATAAGGTGAATAGCCCAGGTTTTTCTGCTGGGTGGGGTTGCCAAAACTAGAGGCCATAGGTTTAAGGTGAGAGGGGAAAGGGACCTGAGGGGCAACTTTTTCACACAGAGGGTGGTGCGTGTATGGAATGAACTGTCAGTGGGAGTGGTCAAGGCAGATACAATTACAAGATTTAAAAGACATTTGTACAGGTACGTGGATGGGGAAGGTTTAGAGGGGTGTCGGCCTAACGCAGGCAAATGGGACTAATTCAGTTTTGGTCATCGTGGAGCAATTGAGCTGGAGGGTTTGCTTCCGTGCTATATAGCTCTGACTCTAAGGCTCCCAGGATACCCTAGAATAGACTGGTATTGCTTTAAAAGTCCATGGTGCACCCAGACAAGCACCACCAGTCTGGTGCTGCCCTGCACAGTCCTCCATCTAGACATGAAAAAACGTCACTGTTCCCTCACTGTCACTGGATCTAAAATCCTGGAACTCCCTCGAGAATCGTATTGTGGGTCTACGTACAGCATGTACAGAGCTCACCATCACCTTCTTAAGGGTAACCATGGATGGGCAATAAATGCTGGCCCCGATGCTCACATCCTGTGAGTGATTTTAAAAAAGGAGAAATTCTTACATTACCTTGCAGACAGGCACCTGGAGGTCCTGGTGGATAGGGTGGTGCAGAGCAGGAACATTGTCTTTTTCCAGGGTCAGCAGTGGTTGCCACACTGTCAAACCCCACTAACCTGCTCTGAGGTTGCCATCCAGGGTAATGCAGTCTCAGCTGTCTGGAGGAATGGCCAGCAGTGAAGGAAGGTCAATGAGCTTCTCCAGTCAGCCAAACGAAACCATCTTTTCTCTGCTACCCCAGGAGTTTAGATTTTCCAATGGCAGGCTGAGACGCAGAGGAAAAAGTGTCACAGCTTGTGAAGGTGGGGACAAGAAGGACTGCAGATGCTGGAATCCAGACTCGGTAGGTGCGAGGCTGGAAAAGCACAGCAGGTCCAGGACAAAGGGCAAAGGCAGTGGTAATGGTGTAAAGGAAGGGCCGAGATATAAAGTATTTGTAAATGATAGGTATGAACAGGATAAAATGGGTCCACTCAGCTCAGAGCAAAGCCAACAAGCCACCAATAGGACATCACTGGTTAAGACAAATGGAATATTGGGCTCTTACTGTGCGGTTGTGGAACTCACTGTTGACTCTGAGAGGCTGTAAGGTGCCGAAGTGGAAAACGACGTGTAGTTCTTCCAGGGCTTTGGCTGCTCCTGGTTCCTCTCTATGATCGTGGCAGGTTGTTCAAGGCCTATGCCTGTAAAGACACTTGCTGTTTGTTTGGCGACAAACTCTCCGCTGTTTCCTAAGTCTGCAAGAGAGCCTGTCAGACACTGAGCTTGTTTTTGCTGCAGACAATTGTTCATTTTCTCATCCAATGTGGTGTTATTGGAAAGAATATTTGCAAGACAGCAAAACCTCTGTCTGGAACAAAGGGTGTCTTGTCAATCATGACTGTGGAAACTTGGAGTGTGTGGGTGATACAAGATGTCTGGTATCTTCAGAAGTATTGTCAGGCACAATGATCAACAGACAACTGAATAGCCTTCCAGAGCTTGTACAAAAATGAAGCAGACAGCCGCCAAAACGATGTCACTCCGTAACTGTTTGTAAACCTGTGTATAAGCTTTGAGTCTTTGCAAGCTGAAAAGGTAGCTGCCTGTCCTGAATTGAGTGGTTATCCCTTTGTTATGACTGGGAAGCGTACTGTAAACGGTGTTGGAGGAGGGTCTGAAGAAGGGTCTAGGCCCGAAACGTCAGCCTTCCTGCTCCTCTGATGCTGCTTGGCCTGCTGTGTTCGTCCAGCTCTACACCTTGTTATCTTGGAGTCAACACACAGGCTTAATCGGTGCAGTTTGTGACAGGAAAGGTATTCAGTGACATTTCACATTGCATCACACTGGCCACCTTGAAACAATCATAGTTTGGGAGGACTCGTCTGCACCGTCCTCATTGTCTCTCCATCCGAGCTGTTTTTACATGAGAGTCATCTTCCCCCTTCAAGAGAGATCTTGCTTTGAAAGCAGCAAAGGCTGGAATTTAACTTGAGCAAGTAACAGCTGGTACATGAAGCTCAGCAATCTCCCTTAAAATAACACAAGATATTGCTGTGCAGGAAGGTGAAATGAAAAACCCCACATCAACTGTCAGCCGCACTGCTTTGCAAGACCTGGGGTGACAGTTAACAGTGTGGAGCTGTTACGGAGCCCACAAGAGCAGGGTGGCTGAATTCAGCCAATCAGAATCAATCACGGGGCTGCTTTCTCTTGGATGGTGTTGAACTTCTTGAGTGTCGTTGGGGCTGCGCCCATCCAAGCAAAGAGGGGAGTATCCCATCACACTCCTGACCTGTGCCTTGTAGACGGTGGACAAGCTTCGGGGAGTCAGGAGGTGAGTTCCTCACTGCAAAAGTTTGACCTGCATTTGTTGCGACAGTTTTGATGAGGCTCATCCATTTCAGTTTCTGGTCAATGACAACCCCCAGGATATTGACAGTGGGGGAAAACAATGCTAATACCATCGAATGTCAAGTAGCAGTGGTGAGATTCTCTCTTGTTGGAGATGGTCATTTCCTGGCTCTTGTGTGGCAGGAATGTAAGTTGCCGCTTGTCAGCCCAAGCCTGGATGTTTTCCAGATCTTATTGCCTTTGATCTTGGACTGCTTCACTGTCTGAGGAGTCGCGAATGGAGCTGAACATTGAGCAATCACTGGGGAACATCCCCACTTCTGCCCTTATGATGGAGGGAAGGTCATTGATGAAGCAGCTGACGATGGTTGGGCCGAGGACACTATCCTGAGGAACTCCTGTAGAGATGTCCTGGAGCTGAGATGATTGACCTCCAACAACTATGACCATCTTCCTATGTGTCAGGTATGACTCTAACCAGTGGAAAGTTTTCCCTTGATTCACATTGACCCCAGTTTGGCCACATTTGATCAAATGCTGCCTTGATGTTGAAGATCGTCCACCTTCGACAAGAGTTCAGCAGTTACTAATTGATGAGAATTTAATTCCAGATTTATTAACTGAGTTTAAACTTCACCATCTCCTTTGGTGGGATTCAAACTATTTAATACAGAGCCTGAGCCTGGGTCTCTAGATTACCAGTCCAGTGACAATATCGCTCCTACTGCCTTTCCTCACTTCTGTTTTTACAGCTCCCACTGCAGCCAGAAAATCTCTGCTCAGCTTTTCTCTTCACACACCCACAGTGCTAGCTCTGGAAATCCCAAAGGATCCTTCCCAATCGTGTCCTCTTCTCCCTCATCTACATCCATCCCCGTGACAACATCCTTCAAAGACAAGCATGTCGACATGTCAGTTGATGATAATAGCTCTCCCCTTCCACTATTGTGTCACTGCTTCTGGGTTGGATAACTCCCTGAAAAGGCTGAGGATAAAGTGTGGGGAATTAATGTTAGCTTGGTTCCTTTTCATAGAACAGAACATAGGACAGTACAGGCCCTTCGGCACACGATGTTGTACTGACCTATTATCCTGCTAAGATCAATCTACCCTGCATACCCTACATTTTACTATCCTCCATGTGCCTATCCAAGAGTCGGTTAAAAGTCTCTCGAGTATCTGACTCCACTACCACTGCCGGCAGCACATTCCGCCCACCACACACTGTGCGAAGAACCTACCTCTGACATCTCCCCTATACCTTCCCTCAATCACCTTACAATTATGCCCCCTTGTAATAGTCATTTCTGCCCTGGGAAAAAGTCTCTAACTATCCACCCTATCTATGCCTCTCATCATCTTGTGCAGAAAGGGAGCTGATGAGACACACTGAGATGAATGACCTCCTTCAATGTTATGACCATTCTACCATTTGGGTATTGCTAAGAAAAACAGCATGCTGCCAAAGCTTTTTGTCTCACAGCCAACTGGACAGATGTAAGAATGCCAAATTTCATGAGAAAAGGGTGCTGATTGGCTGTCAAGTTGGCTCTGATCGATTTGAGATATTCTCATGGTAAATGCATCAGGCAATTTTAGTCTCTCAAGTTTTCATTCATTCCAAAAAACGCACTATACCTGGATGAAAGGATGGAGAAATTGCTGGACAAACTCAGCTGGTCTGGTAGCACCTATGGAGGAAAATATGGAGTGAATATTTCAAGGGCAATGTGAAGGTGTGGAGTGAATGGAGAGCGCAGGTCTTCAAATTCTGCCGAATCACAAAATCACTCCTCGAATCTGGCACTGGATTCTCAGTTTTGCAAGGCACTGTAGGTAGAGGATGGTCAGTCATCTGTCTGTTGCTAACAGCCAAAGGGAGCATCCCGCCAGCAATGACCCACCAGTCACTGGGGTGTACTGACCTGACATCACACTGACTTACCACATTACTTATTCATGTGATGGGCAGAACGTCCTTTTGGTTAGTTCAACGTAGTAGGTCTAGTCTTGGATTTTGTCTCAAGAAGAAAGGTGAGAGAAAGTCTGATCAAAGAGGTGGATTAGAAGACAGTTCTTAAAGGAGAGCTGGAAGGTGGAGATGAGAAAGGCACAGGGGTTAAAGAGGTGGAGAGTGTGGAAGGTCAGTAATTCAGTTCATTGTATCTGGAAAACTGCCCATGCTTTTGTAAATCGTGAGTATCTTTTATGCTGACCTCTCTCGTACCCTGACTAATAAATTGTGGAGATGTTTGATAATGCAGCACAACCCTCAGCTCAGTGTTGAATCATCACTACCTTGGGTCTTGAAGCCATGATTTTCTGATTTTGAGACAATAGTGACACTGACTGACTGTCAAGATGAAACAGTATCCACCGTGTAGGGATTGTGGTCAAATAAATTCCCAGTCCAGAGAGAGTTCTGTTTCTCAAAGAGTCAGACACATAATGCTTCCCTATTCAAGTATTTTCTCAGCTTTGTCGTCAGCTCCAGCTTCTGACTCATTGCCTGCCACTCTGATCCGCATACACTGTCGAACAGTTTTTGTCAGAGTGTCACAAAGCATTTTCATCATCTTTTCTGTTTATTGACTCCTCACACTGTCTCTCCAGCCCTCACACTCAAATTGTAATCTCACATTCTCAGTGACTGGGAAATTCTCGACGGGTTTTATGAACCCAGCAGGGAGTTATTCTATCTTCAAACCGACAATGATTTTGTCATCATTATCCTCAGTCCTGAGAAGGCAGCTTGGATCAGTAGTGAAATTCCCACTCACACAAGAAATACTTGTTACTACCTCTAATACCTTTAAACATTCTCTTCCTTGACTTCAAACCCCGACATTATCTGACCCCACAATCTCTAACAGCTGTTGTTTTCAGTACAGATTCCAACCTCTGCAGTAATTTGCTCTCTCTATCTGTGTGACCCACAGCCTTCGAATATATCTACACACCTCTCTTTCAGGTCTCTACAACACTTCACATTCTAATCTTGCTGCCAGTGGCAGCTCTGCCCTCAGCCCAAATCCTCATCATACCTCTCTGCCTCGCTACTTCTCTGTCCTCCATTTAAAATGCTCCTCTGAACCTCCCTCATTGACCAAGTGTTTTTGTTGTGAGTGTGCCTTTGCCTTGAAAAGAGTTTACCTTGAATAACTCAAGGGGTTTGATATATATTTATATCTAACTCCACCAACCAGTCAGTGCATAGGCAGCACATGTGAAATTCAGTTGCTCTGTTTTTATGGGTGGTACAGTGGCTCAGTGGTTAGCGCTGCTGCCTCAAAGTGCCCGGGCTCTAGGTTTGATTCCACCCTCCCATGGGTGACTGTCTGTGTGGCGGTTGCACATTCTCCCCGTGTCTGCGTGGGTTTCCTCCGGGTGCTCTGGTTTCCGCCCACAGTCCAAAGATGTGCAGGTTAGGGTGGATTGGCTATGGTAACTTCCCCATTCCATCCAGGGATGTGCAGGTTATGTGGTGTGGCCGTGGGAAATGCAGGGTTACAGGGACGGGGTGGGTCTGGGTGGGATGCTGTTCGGCGGGTTGGTGTGGACTTGATGGGCCGAATGGCCTGTTTCCACATTCAAACATTCCTTTATAACTTGTAGGGTGTTTTATGATTTTTAAATAAACTAAACCGTGCTGTTAATCAGTCTCTGCGGAATGGTTGCTTCTCCGACAAAGATCATCTTCTTGACATTTTTGTTCTGACATGCCCAGTACATGAAGGAAGATATGACAAATGTTAGGTAAGAATAGATGTGACAGCTTTTATTGGTGGCTCACAACGTGACTTTGGTAACAACAGTCCCAGATAATACCTGAGACATACAAACATTAAAGCAAGGAGGAAGAGAGGGCCAGAAAGAGTCTGCAGAGGAATATAGACTGGGCAAAAACTTGGCAGAATATTTATCTATTAATATTTGTTCACGTGGAATATCATTTGGGAAAATGTGAGGTTATCAACTTTGGCAGGAACAGTTGAGGAGCTGAATATGAAGTAAATGGAATAAGACTGCAGAAAGCTGCCGGACAGAGGGATTTGGCAATGCTGATGCATGTATCACCAAAAGCAGGCAATCAAGTTCAGAGGAGAATAGGAAAAGTATATGGAATGTTGGCCTTTATTTCAAACGCAGTGGAATAGAAATGTCAGGTTTTTGCTAAAACTATATAAGGCACAAGTTGGATCACAGCTGAAAGACTGTGAATGGTTTTCATCTCCTCCATGAGGGAAGATTGTCTGGCATTGGAGACAATCCAGAGAAGGTTCACTAGGCTGACCTGGGTATGGAGATACTGTGTTTTGGGGAGAGGTTGAATACGTTGGCCTGTACTCATTAGAGTTTAGAGGAATGAGAGGTGATCTTTTGACAGAGGGTTCTGAGAGGACTTGACAGGGTAAATGCAGAAAGGATAATATCCCTTGTGGGAGGGTCTCAGACAAGGCAGCATAGCCTCAGAATAAGGGGTCACCCATAAAAGACAGAGATGAGATGGAATTTCTTCTCTCAGAAGAGAGTGAAACTGTGAAATTCTTGACTGCAGAGAGCTTTCGAGGTTGGGTCATGATTTACATTCAGTGCTGAGATGGATTGATATTGAAAATCAATGAGGCAACCAAACATTGTGTGGAGTTGAAGATGATGAGATCAATCACGACCTCATTAAAGACAGAGCAGACTGGATGGGCTGAATGGCCTACTCTGATCCTTCTTCTTTCAGTCTTAAAACCTCCAGAGTAAGTATTCGATAACAAATAATCACCTTCATTTTTAAACTCACTAAGCCTGCTTCTGGAAATGATTTAATTTGGGGCAAAGCATTCTGGAAGGATGAAAATGCACACGCCTGAAACATGGACAGTAAGAAAACATGTCAACTCTGTCCACGACAGTCTCCTGTCCTTAAATCTTCTCATGGGCCTTGGTTCCATGTTTTGAATGACAATGCTCCTGGGGATGATTTACGATATTCAAGATTCTGTATAAATCCAAGTAGTTTATCTTGATGTTTGCTCCATATTGCCGCCTCCCACATTGTCAGGCATGCCCTATCCGTGTTCGGATGAGATGTCAGCTATATCACTTCCCAGAACTGTCTGAAGAATGGATGAGAAAACAACTGCAATTTAATTTTAGAGAAGAGGATGAGAAGTGGACTGCGAGCAAATAAGGGAGAGACAGAGACACGGCTGCAGGCGGTCAGGTGTGATGGGATGAAAGGATTAGGCTTTAGAGAACTAGACAGTCAACGTGTACTGGGTGTAAATCTTACTTAATTGTGCAGACAGGGGCATGAGGTGTTTCAACATAGAGACATCGTAAACCTTTAAACACATTGTCGCAATCACAGTTAGTTTACTCGTTGACGAACATAGAGCACAGAGACCCAGAAATATTGCAGTTTATCCCTTGCCCTGCGCTGGGGCTTTGCTGATCTGAGTTTGAGCTGAAATCAGAAAGGAAGAAGGCTTGTGCATCTGCTTTGGGTTATGTTTCATATTCCAGAATTGTCCTTTTGTTCTGAACATGCTTGACGATGTAATCGTAACCAGGTCAGTTGTATTTTGCGACTCTGATTGAGGGGTAAGTCTTGGCCAGGAGACCAGTCACAACCTCCGGAGCCTTCTTCAGAATCATGGCATCTTGCATATTCACCCAAAGAGACAGGTGGGGCCTCGATTTCGTGTCACATCTGAAAGGTGCCACCTCCCTTGGCACTGCATCTGAGTGTCAGCCTCAGCTCATGTGCTCAAACTCTGGAGCGGTACTTGGCCCAAGGATCATGTGGCCGAGAAGTGCGAGTGCTACCTACTCAGCTGTTGCAAACACATTGACATGTATCTCTATTGAACCCCTTTTAAAAGACCAGGATGTATCAGTCCACCCTTCAACGACAGCAATAACTTACATTTATTGGAAGTGCTGAGCATAGTTCACTGTCATTAGAGGCTTTCTGGAGAGTTATCAAACAGAACTTGACGGTTACCCACAGAGATAGCAGGAGAGGTACCCAAAATGTGCTGAAAGATGTAGGTTTTAAGGAGAGTCTAAAAGAACAGAGAGTGCTGGGAGCGCTGAGAGATTTATGGAGGGAATTTCAACCTGAGCAGAATTGGAAAGCTAGGGGACAGGGACAGTACGTCGACAAGTGGGAGGGGTCTGAGATATTACCTCTGTCAACACTACAGGTAATGTTGCAGGAATAAGAAGAGAAACCTTTCCAAGTGATTTTCTGGGTACATTTACATTAAAACGGAACCAGCTGAGTGTGAGAACCAATGAAGATCTTTTGGATCTGCAGGCTTACGGGAAATGTTGTTGCTGAATGGTGTCCAGCTAGATCCCACCAACAGCATTGAGCGTATGATCTGATCATCTGTATTTTAATGCTGTTTATTCGAGTGCAGTACAATTGCCTTTCAAAACAATTGGATCAGAGCAAGGCAAACAGGAAAAGTAATGACAGTTCTTTTTTATACCTCTGTGTCAGTCTTGTCCGACTGAAATTGTTGCCTCTGAACTCCCTCTGTTAATTGATCCCGAGCCAGCTGGTGAAGTACTAAATTTAACATGAAGCCTCGACTCGATTGGAGCTTCATTAACAGAAGACAGCATTATGCAGACTCTTCTCCTGTCTACAAGCCCCCATCACCCAGCAGTCTCTCTATATATTCTTCAGAAAACAAATAACCCATTGAAATAAACGAATGACCACCCTTTGACAAGCAATACCATAACTTCGCTTGATTTAAAACACAAGCATGTTAATGATGGTTCGTAATGGTTCGTTAGTTTGCAGATGACACCAAAATTGGGCGTGTAGTGGACAGTGAAGAAGGTTACTTCAGACTACCATGGGACCTATTTCAGATGAGGCAATGAGCCGAGGGGTTTAATTGAGATAAATGTGACGTGCTGCATTTTGGAAAGGCAAATCAGGGCAGGATTTATACACTTAACAGTGAGGTCCTGGGGATTGTTGCTGAACAAAGACATCTTGGAATGCAGGTTCATAGTTTCTTGAAAGTGGAGTCGCAGATAGACAGGGCAGTGAAGAAGGTGTCTGATATTCCTGCCTTTGTCAGTCAGTGCACTGAGTTTAGGAGTTGGGAGGTCATGTTGCAGCTGTACAGGACATTGGTTAGGACACTGTTGAAATACGGTATGAATTTCTGTTTGCCCTGCTATTGGAAAGATGTTGTGAAACTTGAAAGATCCAGAAAAGATTTACAAGGATGTTGCCAGGTTTAGAGGGCTTGAGCTACAAGGAGAAGGTGAATAGACTGGGGCTGTTTTCAGAGGCTGAGGGGTGACCCTCGTAGAAGTTTATAACATCATGACAGGCATGGATAGGGTGAATAGACAAGGTATTTTCCCTGTGGTGGGGGAGTCCAAGACTAGACAGCATAGGTTTAAGGTGAGAGGGGAAAGATTTAAAAGGGACCGAAGCAGCAACTTTTTCACATGGAGGGTGGTGCGTGTATGGAATAAACTGCCATTGGAGGCAGGTACAATCACAACATTTAAAAGGCATCTGGATGGGTACAAGCATAGAAAGGGTCTGGGGGAATATGGGCCAAAAGTTGGCAAACGGGATCAGATGAATTTGGGATATCCGGTCGGCGTGGACAACTTGGATCAAATAGTCTGTTTCCGTGCTGTACAGCTCGATGAATTTATAACAAACATGAATGGAAGTTTATCAATTGGCAGTGCCATTCTGGGATTGATAATGAACTCCAGTCCCTCTGGCACTCACTTATTGCAGAAGGCTTCAAGTTTACCCATTATCCAGAGACACTGCGTGCTCTTTCTTCAAGGGTACACAGAGAACCGCAGAGAAGTTGTGGACAGTTAAATTGTCACCAGCCAGGAGCAGACCCACGTGAAGGATTACTGATGTGCCCCTACCACCACCAACCACCACCCCACCCCACCTTCCAGCATGGGGCTCTAGTGCCAGTGGGCAGCAACCTTCACAAATGAGGGGCTGCAACCTTTCACAACATGCAGAAAGGTGGAACATGGACTCCTCAAGGCCGCATAACATACCAGCAGCCTCAGTGTCTGTGAGTGAATTTTAATGTCCCATTGCACGGATCTGGCAGCTTCAGTGGCGAGATGTTTCAGGACCGATATGACTTTTCCAGAAGGATCTGTTCTGAAGAGGATCACTGGACCCAAAACGTTAACTCTGCTTTCTCGCCACAGATGCTGCCAGCAACTTCTGATTTTGTCCCATTATTAACACCTTTCTTCATGCATGTTAATTCACCAGGCGTGCTCAGTAATCGTCGAAGACTCCAAATACTCCTGTGCACTGATCCGAGTGGATATTTGCCAGAGCAGAGAACAGTGAGGGTGGCGGGTGGAGGGAAGCTGCTGAGGGGATGCGGATGGTGTGGGAGGAGAGGACACAGCTGGGATGGTCTCCCTGGTCAGGTTGTCTCTTGGGATGGCTGGATTCACACATAACGGATGGGTCAGTCACCACACAGACGATGCCATTCCTGACAACAGACCCCAACGAGAGTGAAAACCCCTTCGGGGGAGGGAGAGAAGAGAAAATGAGTGCGGTACACTCCATACAGTTAATGTTAACACTCCCTGGCTTGACTGTGACACTGAGGATAGTGTTTTCTTTGGATTGTTCAATCAGACTCACATCCTCTCCTGTGACTGATGATGGCTGTCACTCCTTGCTCCACGACCCCTTTGTCTGTGAATATATTTTGTTCTGCAGATGCCAGAGTTCAGGGTTCAATGCATGCAGTTAAATAAAAGCAAGCGTGTGGGGGAGATTTCCTAGCAATGGAATGATTGTGACACTCTCTGCTCTCCCCTCTGTGATTTAATCGTGTTAGAAAATGAACAGCGGCCATCACAGTCCAGGGAACACTGAAGCTCTAAAGGGCAGTACTGCCCTCTGCTGGCACTGAATGGATTCCCACCTGGCAATGGGCGATATCCAGGACCAATCACAAACCCGCCTCCCTCTCTGAGGCTGGATTTATCATTGTACGGGGACAGACGGGAGATCGGTTCCAAGGCCCCACTTTGCCACCTGCCTCCATCACCACAAAGACTGCTGACTGTCCCCAAAAAAGAGGCCATACATTTGAAAATGGCTGGGACGTTTCTTGGTCAGGGAGTTAGTGGGGACTGCTACTGAGTCCTATGGTTCTGGTATCAAGTCCTATTCCAAAGCATGAGAGCAAAACTCCAAGTTGACACCAGGGCAATACTGAGGGAGAAGGGTGATGCCTTTCTAATGAGGTTTTTTTTTCCTCTTCTCGTTCACGGGATGAGGGCATCACTGGCCAGACAGCATTTATTGGCCATCCCTAATCGCCCAGGGGGCAGTTAAGAGTCAATCGCATTGCTGTGGGTTTGGAGTCACTAGTAGGCCAGACCAGGTAAGGATGGCAGTTTCCTTCCCGAAAGGGCATACCCTAAAGGTTGTTTATACTAAAGCCGTGATTTCTTGGTTTAGTGATGTGGAAGATGTCATGAACCTCTATTTTGAAGACCAGTGGAGTTCTCCCCACTACCTCTTAATCGATGTAACCAAAACAGACTGGCGTCCAGTCGTCATCATCTCACTGTTTCTGGGATGTCACTGTACAAAATTTGGCTGTCCCGTTTCTGCCATTACAGAAGTCTTGACATTTGAACAAAGAACAAGAGATAACAAGGTATAGAGCTGGATGAACACGGCAGGCCAGGCAGCATCAGAGAAGCAGGAAAGCTGACGTTTCAGGTCAGGATCCTTTCTGAAGAAGGGCCCATACCTGAAACGTCAGCTTTCCTGCTCCTCTGATGGTGCCTGGCCTGCTGTGTTCATCCAGCTCCACACCATGTTATCTCAGATTCTCCAGCATCGGCAGTTCCTACTATCTCTAAGAGCAACTATGTGGTGTTCACTCATCATGAAAATGCTGTGCCTGTTCTCTGTTCCTCATTTAATTAAGGGCCCAAGAGCTTTCCAACAGCTCCCTGGCTCCTGAAGTGAAGTGCTTTGTGAAAACCCTTTGAACAGCCACCTATTCAGTCACTTTACCTGAATAATTGTGTTCGCGCGCACGTCATTCTGAACCTGAATGGGGTGGAGAGGCTGGCTGTGAGGGAAGAGAGATCCCTGTAGACTGGTTGTGAGTGAAAATGCCTGCAAAGCATACATCTTCAAACAACAATACTTTGTGTTGCTAGGGGTGGGACACAAACAGATGTGGATGGAGCCTGCAATGATTTCAATTCACACATAAGTGAGCCACATGAGCATCTGCCTCACGAGCGCCTTTCTCACTGTCGTGTGGAGACAGTGATTGTTTTTGACTCAGCTTTCATGGAAACGCAAGTGTTTATAATTCCACAGTTAACCTTGCATTTTTTCAGCAATTGCTGGGGAATAATGCAAACCTGCATGTGAATCAAAAACATCCGACAGCAAAGATAATAGGTACTGCAGATGCTGGAGAATCTGAGATAACACGGTGTGGGGCTGGATGAACACAGCAGGCCAAGCAGCATCATAGGAGCAGGAAGGCTTGACGTTTCGGGCCGAGACCCTTCATCAGAAAGGGTCTCTCAATAGGGTCGTTCAAAGGGTCTTTCAACAAGTTTTATTTTGTGATGGACCAGACCAGACCTCGCGGTATAGACGTAGCCTAGACCCAAGCTTCTATGTTTTTTTAAAAGGCAAGTGTAAGGTGCTGTCTTCCAGATATGGTTCGAATGCTCCACTACGCTGTAATCAAAACACACTTTATCCTTCCAACACAGTTAAAATACAACAAAAGGATGCATTGGCATGACTTTTACTCTATTGAAATACTTAACAAGCTGGTCTATTACTTAACAATTAATCAATTCTTCCAATATGGGCGGTGTCCCAGAAACACACCCTTAGCAAAGGCACTTTAGCAACATGGTTATTATTCTCATGTGCCGTCTCTCTCCAGTGTGGTAGAAAGAATATCAAAAGAACCAATCTGCCCTTCTGATTTTTTAAGGGCAAGCCCCTGTGTCGAACATTTCACTCTAGCAACAGAGAATTATCCAGCCTAACAGCCAACAAAACCCACCAACTCACTGAAAACAAAACCAAAACCCTTTTGGGTCTATGTGAGCCTGATCCCGTCCACTTTTGATCCTTCTGTCTCGGTTTTTAAAGAAAACGCACAACTCCAAACTGTTTACTAACTGCCTGTCTGATGGAGACATCCTGGTACCACTGTGGCAGCACCCCTCTGCAAGGGAAACAGGACAGAAGACGTCGCTGATAGGCACAGTCTCATCACAATTTGTACAACACCATGAATGTCATGAAGTGTCCCAAGTCTGACAGTGAAGCCATTTTAAAGAGCCACTGGGTCAGTTGATCAAAAATCACACAGCAGTTTCAGATCATCTGAAAAAGCAGGTGAACATTTTGAGCACAGAACTGTGTTTGTCCGGGGGCCACAAACCTACTCTTACGCCTTCACCGGTTGAAAGACTGAGCAGGATTCTCTGGGATCCTGCTGTGCCTGATAGAGGCAGGGACCACACCCATCTTTCCCACCTGAGCTTCCTTACCTGAGAAGGGGGTCAGTCTGCTGGGCAGCTGGTTAGCGATGCTCAGTGATGCCAACAGTATGAGCTCAATTCCCACAACAGCTGAGGTTAACATGATGGAGCCTCCTTCCCAACCTCTCCCCCCACCTGAGGCATGGTGACTCTCGGATTAAACCACCACCGGTTGTCTCCGTCTCTCTCCCTCTCCCCTGAGAAAGTGGCACTGCGGAGACTTTATCTTTCCTTTTATTTGCCTGAGCACAGGCAGGAACAGCAGCGCAACCTTACAGACTTGTTTGCATCTATTTTGAGGCCATTTCCCTCCCCACCCCAGGGGTTGGGTTCATTAAAAATGTGTTTCCTGAAAGGTCCCCAAGGAGGCCAGAGCTCAGCAGCTGCTTGTGTCGGTCTGCTGGCTGGATGTGAGAACCGTGCCTGGGGCAATGCATGGAAGTGGGAGGAAATTAAAAGGTTCAGTCTGAATGCTTGATCAAGTAGAAAGGACTTAATCCTTTTGAAGTGAAAGTGCCCCATGGCACAGGTCAAGGGAGGAACCAGGACGATCAGCGTTGCCATTTCAGGGGGTCCTCCCTTGCCTGACTTCGTGTGAGCATCAGAGCAGTGAGCAATTCAGCTGCAGAAGGGATGCAGCTGGAAATGGTTTCTGCACCTTCAGAATCGGGCCCACTGAAGGTGAGGTGCAGCAACCTGCAGAATAGCAGAGGAGAGAGCCAAGAGAAGTGAATGAGAAGGAGAGACCACCCTATACACAGGATCTACGGGCGGCGTTAAAGAGATCTCACGGTGAAGGAGGTGGGGTTCACTCTCAGCAGGCGGTCACAGAGATATTTGTGTCCCAGTCAGTGTGGAGCTCTGCCAGATCCCACTGGCTGGGATGGAGCAATGGTCCTCAGGGAAGGTGGTGAAGGCTGAGCCAATACTCTCTGGAGTTTAGAAAAATAAGAGGTGATCTCATTCAAACCTACAAACGTCTTTCAGGGATTGATGGGCTGGATAGAGGAAGGATACTTCCCCAGGCTCAGGTTGGGGAGTTGAGACCCAGAAGCAGCAAGCAATTCAGGACTGAAATGAGGAAGAATATCTTCCCTCGGGGGTGGGGAATGTCTGGTATTCTCTGGCCCAGATGACTGTGAAGGTTCAGCTGTTGAGTTTATTGAAGATAGAGAGAGAGAGAGAGATCTGAAAGATTGAGAGATACAGGGATAGTGTGGGAAAACAGTGTTGAAGACCTCATTGGATAGTGGGGCAGCTCCGAAGGGCCTGCTCCTACCTTTTATTCTCTTTGGCATACTAGTGCGTTCTCCCTGAGAACAAGCAGCAGCCTCTGTGATGGCTCCCATATATCCATGAACCCTGTCTCCAGAGTACCTCTTGGAACCATCTCAATCCCAGTTGAGGGCTGGCTCATCCGAGAAAAATCCAAAATGCTTCATTTCCTACTGGGAGCAGTTTGCCGCCACATGATCAGACCTGAGTCCTGTTTCCCACCTCTAGCGGGAAAACCCCAGCTTTACTCCAGCAACTTGAACTCAAACCTCAAGCTGACACTCCCAGTGCAGTACTGCAAGAGAGCTGTCAAATAACCGCACAGAGACTGGTTCCCATCACAAAGTCACCCTTTACTTGCACGTGCATAGTACTCGATACTTATCCATGTCCCTCAGAGCCGACTCTCAGAGTGAACAGAACCTCTGACCCTCCTGTTTCTGTCAGCCAGGGCTCCCTGACTGGACCAGGTTAACAAACCCAATCAGGGAGCTCAGGTTCAATGAGGCCCATCTGACTGATCTCATTAGAATCACTACCAACTGCACTGCCAGAGGTCTCACAGTCCTAAAGTGTGTTACTTTGGAAGCATTTAGCAAAGTGCAGTTCACTCGGATGTTCCAAGATAGAGTTTTCTGTTGTTTTGTGTTTGATAATGTATATGTCTGGTAAGTGATCTGCACTCACTCTGCTTGATTGGTTTAGCCTGGCTGTAGAATTAGAGACAAGTCAGAGAAGCTCTGGGAGACACCAGAGAGGCTGAATCGTAAGTGTGAACAGACTGATAAGGGATATTTTAAAACTCTTGTCAAGGCACCGGTGCCACACTGATAAACTTGGGTCAGCTCTGCTGTGATGTCTAAAAAATCAAGTAAAAATCCCTTAATGCCTGACAATATGGCCCTCAACAGTCAAACAGTTCAAACTGGTACCGTTCCATCCTGAGCCCCAAAGTGAGACTGTAAAAAATAGGAACAGGAGGAGGCCATTCAGCTCCTCAATTGTACTCCACCATTCAGTAGGATCATGGCTGATCAACCATTTTCTTCATCTACTTTCCTGCATTTTCCCTGTAACCCTTGATTCCCCAACTGATCAAGATTCTCTCTATCCCAGCCTGAAATATACACAAGGGCTCTACCACCACCGTTCTTTGCAGCAAGGAGTTCCAAACACTCTCAAACCTCTGAAAGAAGAAATTCCCTCTCATTTCAGTTTTAAATGAGGGCCTCTTTATTCTGAGACGATGCGCTCTGGTCCCAGACTCTTCCATGAGGGGAAACATCCTCTTTGTATTTACCCTGTTAAGCCCCTTAAGAATCCAAAATGTTTCAATGGGATCACCTTTCATTCTCCTAAACTCCAGTGAGCTGAGTCCCAACCTGATTAGCCTTTGCTTATTGGACAACCCCTGCAGACTGTGGATCAGGCCTTGGGAAAGGGTCTGATCATGGATCCCCACCCCCTGGCACAGGTGGGATGCTTGCGTTTCCATACACCCCATTGATTGTTCGTGCTTGACCTCCCACCTGGGCCTCTCTGAGTTGCTGGAAGTTCTCCACACTGTCGTGGTTGTTTCTTCTCCAGTGTGGTCAGTCTTGAGCTGGAGATGCCCATGAGTTCATTGGGATGTTGCTTTTTTTTTCAGGGAGGTTTCGAGGACATCCTTGCAGCATTCCCTTTGCCCTCCTGGTAACAACACACTGTGATGAAGCCAAGAGGTTTGAACTTGTTCTGGGAGTGCTGTGTCAGGCGTGTTAACAAAGTGGCCCAGACCACCTCAGCTGATTCGATAGTGGGAATGTCAGCCTGAGAACTGACACTGACATTGGAGAGCCAATCCTGATGGAGGATTTTGGATTTTTAGGAGGCATTGATGGTGATAATTCTTTTGGGATTTGAGGCATCTGCTGCACTTTTTCCCGTGTGTCCAATATGTATGGAAATGCTGGTCACACTGCTACCCTTCAGACCATGAGCTGGGTTTGAAACCTTTGTCAGCAAACGCTGTGTTGCCCACTTGCCAAAGGCTGCGCCTGTACATGAGGAATGATCTTGAATGGCATTGTCAGTCTGTCCTCAGGGAGAGGAGGGTTCCCGAAGTTTGAGAATTGACCCACGTTATCCAGCGGTGAGCATAGCAGCCCAGTCCTGAGATGGCCTTGCGCTGTTGGAGGTCTTTCAATCGGACTTTAAACTGACATCTCACTGACTGCCCAGGTGGATGGAAAAGATCAACAGCACCATTTCCAAGAAGCCTGGCGTGTTTTCCGCTGTGTCCTTTCCTTCGACATCACAAAAGCATTCAACCATTGTCGTATTACTGTCTGTGAATTGGCTGTTGTGTTCAACACAGGAGTGAACAGCGTTCAAAACAGTACTTCACTGGCCTGAAAGCATTTTGAGATGTCCAGTGATTACACAGAATGCAGTACAGATTCACACCTTTATTGACTTACAGCAGCCCAGACACTTCAAAGAGGCAGAAACTGCAGTTTGACAGATGAAATCGTACAATTCCCTTAATCCCTGGGAACAGGATTCAAACACAGGTTGCGCAGAGTCCTTCCACCAGATTCCTCGTAGAGATGGAATTATCAAATAGCCTTTTTTAAAGAAAATGAAGAAAACAGCACTTTGTAACCACTGGAGTTTTGAATGAAAGAGAAAGAACGAGAAAGAGAGAGGAGGGAGAAAGAAAGTCTTGCACAACCTCAGCGCTTCCAGAGCGCTGCGCAATTATTGGAATAGATAATTTCTTGGTGACCATACTGTTGTCTCTAGAACAAAAACAGAAACTGCTGGGGAATCTTAGCATGTCTGGCATCATCTGTTGGAGGACAGCAGAGTTAACTCAACAGACTTGCTGAGTTACTCCACCAATTTCTGTTTTTCTTTCAGCCGTCCAGTATCGTCAGTTATTTGTTTCATTTTACTGTCTCTAGGATCCTGCTGTGTGTCATTTGGATTCAGCACTTCCTACATGGTATAAGTGATGACATTTGAAGCAAAAAAATTCCTTAATTATTGAGGCATTTTAGGAGCTGCTGAGGTTGTGGAAGGTGGGAGATTTTCGGTCTGTCTCGATTGATCCCATAGAACATAGAACAGGACAGCACAGTACAGGCCCTTCGGCCCACGATGTTGTGCCGAACTTTTACCCTAATCCTAAGATCTATCTAACCTCCACCCCTACCCTATCGTGTAATCCATATGCCTGTCTAATAGCCACTTAAATGTCCCGAATGAGGCCGACTCCACTGCCCTCTCTGGCAACACATTCCACGCCCCGACCACTCTCTGAGTAAAGAACCTACCTCTGACGTCTCCCCGATATCTACCTCCACTCACTTTAAAACTATGTCCCCTCATAAAAGCTCCCTCCATCCTAGGAAAAAGACTCTGGCTGCTCACTCTATCTATACCTCTGATCATTGTACAGATGAAGTTTGGTTGAAGGAGACACAAGGTGATTAGGTTTTCAAATCAACAGAGAACAGAAGAGTAATGGAAAAGTGACATGTTTCATGCAAAAGATGATATTTAAACTGAACCAAAAGCTGTTCTGACATGATACAGAGCGTATGTACATGGTTCTTCTGGTATAAATTAGAAATTCCCCAATGTCAAAGCAAGTGTCAGGGAAAGAAGGCTCAATCTTACCAGACTTTTGGTGCTGTCATTTTCATGGATTCCTCCCCATGAGGCTGATCAAGTTTTCTCCAGCTGTTGTTCCAAAATTGTCTCATGAATGTACTGTCTTAGCCTTGTGGTGTTCCTCCAGTCTGATGTTCCACCAATTCTACGATTCACTACTGCCAAGGTATCATGGAATAGACTGGCATCTTGGCACCGGTGCTGTGTTTGAGACGCTAACATGCACCCCGTTCAGCACTGTGACTCGGGGACTGCCCGGCACTGTGTGTGCACTATTCCAGGATGTGGCAGGTTAGGGGAAATTGACAGTCACTTACAGACAGGTACCAGGAAGACCCTGTGGTCAGGCGGGATGTCCTCTTCACAAATCACCACCAGGTCATACCACGGCAACAGACCCTGCCAGGCACCCAGTCAGTCCAGTGTACACAGTCCAGAGAAACGCCCAACAATACCAGAAGGCAGTCAGTGACCTTCTCAGCTCTGTGCCACCACGTTCTCTCTGCGAACTCAGACTCGCTCTCCCTCAGTCAGTGCCCCGACGTCCCACTGAGGCTGATGTTTCACCACTCTAGCTGTAGCATGGCAGCGTCATCCCTCATTCACTGCTCCCAAACCCACATTGATCACATTGTTACTCCGATGTGCTCTCTGCGCTGCATGCTCACACACACACTCACTCACCCACTCACACACACACTCACTCACTCACTCACCCACTCATTCACTCACTCCCTCACCCACTCCCTCACTCCCTCACCCACTCACTCACTCACTAACCCACTCACTCACTCCCTCACCCACTCCCTCACTCCCTCACCCACTCCGTCACCCACTCACTCACTCCCTCACCCACTCACACACACACTCACTCACTCACTCACCCACTCAATTACTCACTCCCTCACCCAC
>JAHRHZ010000003.1:2740431-2796126 GCA_024137785.1 Ginglymostoma cirratum
CTCACTCACTCACTCACCCACTCAATTACTCACTCCCTCACCCACTCATACACTGACCCACTCGCTCACACCGCAAGATCCCTCCCGCAGCTCTGGCCCCAAGTAAACCGTGCAACCCCCCCCCCCCCCCCCCCCCAGCCCCACTGGCATTGACCTTATTGGACAGACTGCCCAGGCTGGCTGTGTGCCCCTCCCTTGAACATTGTAACCGGACAGTCCTGGGCAATGAGTGACCAGAAATTTGACTGATACCTGACTGCCTGTAACTCCCCTGGAGTGACAGCACTGGGCCCACACGGCTGACCATGGCCCCCACCCTGGACTGTAGAATTGGGGTTGCCCTGATCATGCCGTCCCCATATGGATGCCTGACTATGGCCAGGGCCCTGGGTTCTCCCTGGTGCAAACCTCACCCTGTTGCAACTATTTCAGGAAGCTTTTTGAGAAAATTATCTGTCAACAATTGGCAAGGCACTGGTGGAGGCCATTCAACCCCCTCAGGGCTGTTGCACGCTTAAATTTGATTGGACACACCTCGGTTCTTACTGAACGCTTGCCCGGTGAACTGGCTGGATTGACTTACATCATAACTCGGGAATGGATTAGTAATGGATCGATTCTTAACAACGGTCATTGGACTCGAAACGTTGCCTCTGCTTTCTCTCCACAGATTCTGCCAGACCAGCTGAGGTCCTGCAGCTATTTCTCTTTGTTTCAGATCCTCAGCACCCCGCAACAGTTTGTTGTTTCCAATTTGATGGATTACTCGTGTTTGCTTTTCCAAACAGTGCTCACCCTGTGGTGTTGGTTGTCGTGTTGGAGGTTTGAGGTGGGGACTGTTGGGGTAGTGCTGCATCCACAGGTCTGAAATTCAATCTCGCTGAGGAATACACACTACGTTTTCTGTTTCTCCACAATTGTACCATAACCTGCATTAACCCCGAGGAAGCGTCATTGACATGAATCAGCTCCCCTGTTGGGCGAGTGAAGGTATCAGGGTGGGACCACGGATGAACAAACACAGGGAGGGCGTCTCGCAATACAAGGCTGGTGAGGCCTTGAAAATATTAACAAGGCACAAGGCTTTCCTGCTAAAGGGGGACATTTGAAACCAAATCTTTGACTACTGTGCTGGAGGCCTTGTCAGAAGGATGTAGAGGCACCGCAAAGGGTGCAGAGTACATGAGCAAGTTGCACGACAGAAATGTTTAGTTATCCATATCAGGAAAGGACTGACAGGCTGTCAAACTTTTTCTCAAAGAAAAGATTGAGAGGTGACCAGATTGAGCTCTTTAAAATGATGTGAGTTTTTTTTAAATTCATTCATGGGACTTAGGCATCACTGGCATGCCCATCCCTAGTTGCCCAGAGGGCAGTTAAGAGTCAACCACATTCTGTGGGTCTGGAGTTACATGTAGTCCAGAACAGGGAAGGTTGGCAGTTTTCCTTCCCTGAAGGACATTAGTGAACCAGATGGGTTTTTCCAACAATTGACAATGGATTCATGGTCATCATTAGACTTTTAATTTTAGATTATTGGTGAACTCAAATTCCACCGTCTGCCGTGGCATGATTTAAACCAGGATCCCCAGAATGTTAGCTGGGTCTCTGGGTTAACAGTCCATCAATAATATGACTAGGCCATCGCCTTCCTTCATAAGATTTTGATAGAGTTGAGATGAGCAAAACTGCAGTATATGTGACAAATAGCTTTCAGCTAAGACCTAGTGATGTCAGAAGACACCAAATGAGTTGGGACTGGGACAAAGGTTATGATGTATTCCACCCTCACTGTGCCTCTATGTGTAAATAGTTCATCAATGTTCATCAGCTTGCTCGGATATGGTGTTCAGTCCTTGTCTATCTGAGGATCCCAGATCCGTCTTGTGTTAGTTACATGACGACACGCAACCATCAGTGCAAAATGATCACCAACAAAAGTCCAACAGAGAATTCAGAGGAAGCATTTTGCCCCAGAGTGGTGAGAATGGAACCCGTGAGCACTGGGCTCTGAAGTTCTGAAGAAGGGTCACCAGTCCCAAAACGTTAATTCTTCTTTGTCTCTCCATAGATGCTGCCACACCTGTGTTTCTCCAGCACTTTCTGTTTTTGTCCCATGAGCACTGGGAGTGGCTGAAATAAACTGTATTGATGCATAACGGAGTGGAAACTGTGCAAACAGGTGAGAGAGAAGGAAATCAAGGGATATGGTGATAAATTAAGGTGATAAAACATGGACTACTTGGGCTGAATGGTCTGCTTCTGTGCTGAATGTGCAATGAAATCAATTTGTGTATTTGTAAACTCAAAGACTGTCTGACGTTGGTTGATCTACTCGGCTTCCCTCTTTGTTAGCCAGTGAATTGAGAACAGGGCAGGGGTGATGGTTGAAGTTCAGTCAGCAGCTTGACCTATTCCGAGCTCTAGCTGATCATCCCAGAGATGGTTACATAGCTCAATATCACATGTTGTTCAGTAACTTTGTGAAGTGGAACATGGCACTGTGTTAAAGTTGTGTCATGTCAGTCGAAGTTGTTTTTTTTAGCTTCGGTCCCTGTCTACCTCTCACAGTACTTTCATTTAAATCTCTCCCAACCCTAACATCATCTGTCCTGAGAATATCAGTTTGTTTTTAGCGCCTGCAGTGTTCGAGATAACCAAGAATTTGTGTAAAGTAATGCAAGTCACACAGGGAAACAGAACTCACAACTTGAGAAATGTCACCAGCAACTGATAAGCACAGAGTGAGTGGCTGAAGAAGTTGCCTGACCTTTGTTATACTGACCAGTCATCCCAGGCAACCCTGCTTCCCTCTTTGAAATGGTTCATCTTCCTGATCATGATGGAGCAACCAGCCAAGATGACTATCTTCCTCTACACTTCATCTTTTTGACAGGCACTCACTCAGCAAAATAAAGTCCATTTCAAAGCATCTCTGGTTATTTTGTTGCAGACAACGTTTCAAAGGCAAATGCGTTGGTCACCCCTGGTTGATTTGCAATGCACTCAATGCAAAAAATCACGTCTGACCAGTCATCAGAGTATTACGAGAGGTCTTCATGTCAAACATACAAAATTCTAAGGATGCTGTTTGATGGGGAACCTAAAATGATTAAAAGAGTTGGTAGATTATGACAGAAATGCTTTCCTCTGACAAATTTGCAAACAAGGAGTTCAGGGTGATGTCAAGAAGCGCTTCTTCAGAGGCTGCTGATTGTTTCTGGATGACATTGTTGAAGATACACAGGTCATGGACATTGTTTGATTGAGTACTGGGATCACATCCAGAGCGACTCAGCTGAGGCACCAGTGCAGTCGTCAGCAGGCAGAGAGCTGAACGACTGCATCCTGGGAACAAGCTAATTATCACACAAAAGGATTGTGCCTGGTCTCATAGTTCTCCATCTGCTCTGGGCCCATTTAGCTGAAGGGAGGAGAAATCTGGAAATATAACACCCACCCTCACCATAAACACACACACACACACGCACAGATATACACAGAGACACACGCACACACACGCACAGACACAAACTGTTTTAAGGCTGAAGACCAATGAAACATTCCAACCTTTGTATTGGATGAGGTGATAGAAACAAGGCAATGTGGATGGATATGAATTGCATTGTCACTTGGTTGGGCAGAACCTGAATCTTGCCGCAAGCCATGCTGCTGAAGCTTTTTCATTCGTACTCAACAGGACCAAAGCAAGAATGCCGAAGTTCAAACCGTCGCAACAAAAATACTGCAGGATCAGTTTATGTCATATAAACGTCGAGGAATTAGTTGAGTATGCATGAAATTTGGCATTCTTGCATTTGTCCTGTTGAGTGCAAGTCGAAAAGTCAGAACAGCAGCAAGGGGCTGAATGACCTCCATCGGTTCCTGTGTTCCTTCAAGTTCCCAAGCTGAGATGGGTATGAATGGACAAAGCCACAGATTTGCTTCTGAAATCTCTCGTCAAATGAGTTTGATAAAATGTCAGGAATCCTTCTGGTCTCTGGGTATTGTGCAACCGTGGAATATTTTACAGATTACTGAAACATGGTACAATGTGACATTCTCACCTCAGTGCACACTGCATCGGTTCAATGTGGAGGAAAACATGTTTGTTGTGGGGCTGTGAGGTAATGTGGCCTGAGCTTGGGCAGAACTTATACATAGAATCCCTACAGGCTCATGGAGTCCACACTGACCCTCTGAACAGCATCCTACCCAGACCCACCCTATCCCTCTAATGCTGCATTTCCCATGGCTGGACCACCAAACCTACACATCACATGGACATTTTAGCACGACGAATCTACCCTTACCTGGGCAGCTTTGGACTGTGGGAGGAAACCAGCAGCACCCAGAGAAAAACCCACTGAGACATGGGGTGAATGTGCAAACTCTACACAGACAGTCACCTGAGGGTGGGATCGAACCCAGGTCCCTGGCACTGTGAGGCTGCAGTGCTAACCACTGAGCCACTGTGCTACCCCTTAATGGTAAGGTCCTGGGGAGTGTTGCCAAACAAAGTAACCTTGGGGTGCAGGTTCATAGTTCATTGAAAGTGGGGTCACAGGCAGACAGGCATTTAGTGAGAAAGGCATTTACAATGCCTACCTTTATTGGTCAGTGCATTGAGTATCGGAGTTGGGAGGTCATGTTGCAGCTGTACAGGGCATTGGTTAGCCACTTCTGGAATACAATGTTCAGTTCTGATCTCTCTCCTCTCAGAAAGATGTTATGAAACTTGAAAGGGTTCAGAAAAGATTTACAAGCATGTTGCCAGGGTTGGAGGGTTTGAGCTACAGGGAGAGACTGAATAGGCTGGGGCTATTTTCCCTGGGGCGTTGGAGGCTGAGGGGTGACCTTTTTGAGGTTTGTAACATATGAGAGACATCGATAGGTTGAATAGACAATGTCTTTTCACCAGTCCAAAGGTAGAGGGGCAGAGGTTTAAGGTGAGAAGGGAAAGATTTGAAAGGGACCTAAGGGATAACTTTTTCACACAGAGGGTGGTGCGTGTATGGAATGAGCTGGCAGAGGAAGTGGAGGAGGCTGGTACAATTACAACATTTAAAAGGCATCTGGATGGGTATAGGAATAGGAAGGGTTTAGAGGGATATGGGCCAAATGTTGGCAAATGGGACTGGATTAATTTAGAATATCTGGTCGGCATGGACCAGTTGGACTGAAGGGTCTGTTTCCATGTTGTATATCTGTATGACTCTACAAATCAGTGTGAAAAGAGAAATCAAGGTAGGATTTTATTTATTCAGAAAACAGTACCGTCTCTGTGAAGGAAAGAGTGTCAGAATTGACATTGCTGCTCACATATTGTCAATCTAGCATGTAGACAGTTACCGTGAAACCTCATCGTCAGATCGCCTGTTTCTGATTTAGCAACACATGGTGTGTGGCTGTGCCAGGGAAAGGTTCTTTGTTAGGTTGCGATCTCCATATTTGAATGACGATAGTAAACATCATACAGATTAGGTGGTTCTCGACACAGGGAGTAGAATATGACTGGGTTAGGATTCTGTATGACCCCTACTTTCTGAATAATCACATTACCACAGGCAGAGTAGGGAGGGGTACTCAAGTCAATGAACAACTTCGGTCGCGTCATTCAAAGTTACTTCCATGACCTTTTCTAGATGAATGCACAATGTCGAGAGGGGAAAGCCAATGGAGCGACAAGACGAAGATAAGAGTTTGAAATTGAACAGGTTGTGGGGTGGGATCTAAGGTGGGTCAGTCAGGCCAAGTGTGATGGGTGAGTGATAATAGGAACTGCAGATGCTGGAGAATCCGAGATAACAAGGTGTGGGGCTGGATGAACACAGCAGGCCAAGCGGCATCAGAGGAGCAGGAAAGCTTGACGTTTCGGGCCTAGACCCTTCATCAGAGAAGAAACTCAGGAAACCTGAGGTATGCTGTCAGAGCAGTAGAGGTGATGGAACTGAAGTGAGAGCAATAAGGCAGACCAAGAGCAGAATAATCGGCTGGTATCAATGAATGATAATGATGAATTATACCTCAAGGTTTGAATACTGTCTCTTATTGCTGTTTACTGTCCTGTGTCTGTTCTGGGATGTCACTGCTATTTGTCCATTGGTATTTCAGAAAGCAGTTAAAAAGAGACAGCTTTCTTTGCCAATGTTTGATTTATACAAGTTAGACACATCGTCAGACAATGTTAAACAATTCGTGGGTGTGTGCAACCATGAGTTCCGGCACCTTTGACTCCATCACGTTGCTGATTTACAGACTGATGTGTTGCGGTGCGACAGACAAGCACATTGTGAGCAATTGTTCATTGTTGCAGCAAACGTGGCTGAAGATTGGTTGGTTGAACCCACTGTATGAGAGTTGAACAATTTCTCCCTTTCAGACAGGAATAACAGCCTGCACTTCTGTGGTACCTTTCACACAGTGAGCCATCCCAAGTGTCTTACAAGAACACAACCGAATAGACTTGGGACTTGCAGTTACATTAAGCTGGGGACTCAGGCAGGGTAGGAGTTGTCGCTTTCAGGACAGACTGGCTTCACTGCACAAGCTCACCGAAAACACTCCTCCTGAACATGAACACAAGCTCTTCTTTCTGACGATATGTGAGTGAGAGAGAGAGTTTTATACACATGAGGGTCACATCTGTGCATAGGAGATAGAACATAGAACATAGAACATTACAGCGCAGTACAGGCCCTTCGGCCCTCGATCTTGCGTCGACCTGTGAAACCGATCTGAAGCCCATCTAACCTACACTATTCCATTATCATCCATATGGTTATCCAACGACCATTTAAATGCCCTTAAAGTTGGCGAGTCTACTACTGCTGCAGGCAAGGCATTCCATGCCCTTACTACTCTCTGAGTAAAGAATCTACCTCTGACATCTGTCCTATATCTATCACCCCTCAACTTAAAGCTATGTCCCCTTGTGCTAACCGTCACCAAGTGAGGAAAAAGGCTCTCAACGTCCACCCTATCTAATCCTCTGATCATCTTGTATGTCTCTATTAAGTCACCTCTTAACCTTCTTCTCTCTAACGAAAACAGCCTCAAGTCCCTCAGCCTTTCCTCATAAGACCTTCCCTCCAGACCAGGCAACATCCTGGTAAATCTCCTCTGCACCCTTTCCAATGCTTCCACATCCTTCCTATAATGCAGCGACCAGAACTGTACGCAATACCCCAAGTGCGGCCGCACCAGAGTTTTGTGCAGCTGCAACATGACCTCACGGCTCCGAAACTCAATCCCTCTACCAATGAAACCTAACACACCGTATGCCTTCTTAACAACCCCATCAACCTGGGTGGCAGCTTTCAGGGAGCTTTGCACATGGACACCGAGATCTCTCTGCTCGTCCACACTGCCAAGAATCTTACCGTTAGCCCAGTACTCTGTATTCCTGTTACTCCTTCCAAAGTGAATCACCTCACACTTCTCTGCATTAAACTCCATTTGCCACCTCTCAGCCCAGCTCTGCAGCTTATCTATGTCCCTCTGTAACCTGCAACATCCTTCCGCAAAGCAACACTGGTCAAATCTTAATGCTAATCTTTTCGAAGTGGAGGCCACTCTCATAGCATTGAAGCAGAAAGATTGAATGAGCTTTGCAGCTTCCAGTGACCATATTTAAATGGAGGAGCAACCTCCAAATGTCTCAGAAGACCCTGGAATGGAGTGCTTACCTCAGTGTATGCAAAAATTGGGTACTTTGTCATTTGTAGTTGGCATTTAACTTGGATGCGCAGTTTAAATTCCATAGTTGCCAGCGTGAAGCAGGTGTTTTTCTAAGGCTGTGCAGAGGAGTGAAATAGACAGGGAAAGCTTCTGGCAAGGAGGACTAGAGACCTACAAAGCAAGACGTGTTGCAGCATTACAGAGGAGCGAATAGGATAATGATACACAGAGTTGGGCAGGAAGGAACAAAGTATACAAACATAGAGAAACAGCAGTATTTGAGTTTCAAGCATAAAAAATGGTAAAAAGGAAAGATTAGTGGCTCTTAAAGCACGTAACAAAATGAATGAGTTAACGGTGAAATAGAGGTTAAAGGGTGTAATCTTATAGCAATTAAGGAGATGTGGTTATGAGGAGATCAAAGCTAGGAACTAAATATCTAGGGGTATGGGACTTTCTCAGAAAGGACAGACACAAAGGAAGAGGTGATGGGGTAGCTTTCTTAGGACGAGTGTAAAAAGGTATGAAAGCAAGAAATGATCTTGGATTGGAATCATAGAATCCCTACAGTGCAGGGGTAGGCCATTTCATCCATCAAATCCATACCAACCCTCTGAAGAGCATCCCACCCCCACCCCCCCCCCAAAACAAAACATGTCAACCTGCATTCCGCATAGCTAAACCTCTCTGGCTAACCTTCACATCCCAGGACACCATGGGCAATTTAGTATGGCCCTTCCACCCAACCTGCGCATCTTTGGACCATGAGAGGCAACCCACGCATACATGGAGAAAATGTGCAAACTCCACACAAGCATTTGCCCAAGGGTGAAATTGAACCTGGGTCTCTTGCACTGTGAGGCAGCAGTGTTAACCACCGAGCCACCATGCCTCCCAACAGGGTGGGTGATGGTGAATCTCAATGTGAGGAGGTAAGAAATAACAACGGGAGAAAACACTTGGGAGTATTCCATAGGCCCCCTCACTGCATCAAACTGTAGGACAGAGACTGAATCGGGACATAAGAAAGGCACATAAAGAGGCAGTATCTTCATTGTGGGTGACTTGAACCTTCATGTATACTGGGAAAATCAAATTGGGCAAATGTAGCCACAAGACAGAATTCATAGAGCGTATTTGGGACACTTTCCTGGAACAAAATGTTGTGGCTGTAACCAGGGATCAATCTATTTTGGATCTGCTAATGTGCAATGAGACAGGTTTAATAAATAAACTGAGATTAAGAGGCCCCCAGGAAACAATGATCGAAAGAAAGTAGGTTGAGGTAAAGGAGACGTTGTTCAGAGTGAGGACGAGCTTGACCAGATGGCAGAGGGTGGTGGTGGATGGGGACGGTTCAGGCTTCAGACAGTTCTAGGCCCTGTAGACCAGCCTGATGGGGGATGGATATGAAAAGGGGTGGTACATCCATGGTGAAGAGGAGGCAGCTGGAGCCTGCAAACTGGAAATTTTGAAATTGATGTCAAACTTCATAAGATTTGCTGATGATTGTGGGATTTTGTGATTCTGGGGAGAAAATAGAAGCAAGCTGTATGGGTTCAGGGAACTATGAGCTGGGATCCCCAGATGAGATGAGATTTGTGACAGTTTAGTGACAGTCATGGACAAAAAGACCCGATGCTTGATGGTGAGGTTGTGGTCCTGGGGTAGATAGGAGGAGGTATCTGAGAGTTGGCACACAGCATCTACAATGTAGAGGTCAGCACGCCAAACAATAGCGGTAGTACCTTTGTCAGCCGGCAAAATTACAAAGTCAGGGTTCGATCTGAGGGTATGGGAGTGCAGTCAGTTCATGGGGAGATCAGTTGGAATGGGTGAAGAGGGGGGGGAACAGAGAAATTGAGGGCAGCTGATGTCACGCCAACAGTTCTTAATAAACAAGTTGAGTGCGGGTAAGAGCCGGTGGGAGAGTTCCAGGTGGAAGGAGAGTGTTGGAGGCAGAGGAAGGAGGCTGTGGGACTGGGAAGGGTCTCTTGTCTGGTGAAATGGCCATGGAAGTGGCAGAAGAAGAAATTAACATCATGTCACACCCAAAACCCATAGGACCATAGAGGGATAAAACGGAGACCTTTGCTGAGTACAGAACATTTAGCATCAGAAAGAGCAAGTTCAGAAGGCGTAGTAAATATCCATTAGTGCTGGTTAGTTTAGCTCCAGCAATGATCGTGGGAATATAACTCAGCTCCCAAAGAAAGCTGCATTAACTCTCACAGCTGCTTTTCTGCAGAAGAGAGTGCTATCAATTTGTCCACCATCCAAACAAACATGAAGAACTGACATCCCCCGATAGAGTCCTTGTGTGAGGGATTGTGTCCACTGATCTGATTCACAGCAAACAATTGTGACTCGACCTGACAGCTTTCTCTGCACATTTCCTGACAGAGGTTGAGAGCACGACATCAACAGTTAGGAATGACCACAGTGCCAAACGTAGGTTGATGAATTTTTAATGGCCTTCACTCAGAGACATCCACTGTCTGGTTCCACTACCTCTCACCCAATTATATTTCCTCATTTCAATCCATGGGCAAGATTCTGTGCCACTGTAAAAACCAAAAGAACTGCGGATGCTGTAAATCATGAACAAAAACAGAAATTGTTGGAAAAGCTCAGCTGGTCTGGCAGCATCTGTGAAGAAAAAAAAAATCAGAGGTAATGTTTTGAGTCCGGTGACCCTTCTCAGAACAGAGACCCTTCCTCTCGCAAGCTTCCTTTTCAGGTGTTCACAATGTACAAGACTATGCTCCAAGGTGATTCAGCTGTTCACCTGTGAAGCATCATTGTGCCAACCACATGTTTTCTTTCTTTTCCTTCATTCATTAGTGGGATGGGGCATTTATTGCCCATTCCTAATTGCCCAGAGGGCAGTTAAGAGTCAACCACATTGCTGTGGGTCTGTAGTCACATGTAGGCCAGACCAGGTAAGGGTGGCAGATTTCCTTCTCTGAAGGGCATTAGTGAACCAGATTGGTTTTTCCCCAACAATTGACAATGTCATTACAATCTCATCATTAGATTCTTAATTCCATATGTTTATTGAATTCAAAATCCACCATCTGCTGTGGCAGGATTTGAACCTTGATCCCCAGAACATTATGCGGGTTTCTGGATTAACAATCTAGTGATAATACCACTAGGGCCATTGCCATCCCTTCCCATTGCCTCGAACGGAATGGAGCAAGAAATAATCAGGGGCCATGTATTTCCTTATAATACTGAGATCACTCACGTTGGTTTAAGCCTCAAAGCAGGAATTTTACACTGGGATCGCAGCATTTCTGGAGAGGCAGAGTGTGAGGGGTTCAAATGAAATCAAGTTCACCACAAAACAAGTGAGAGATTGAAGCTGAGGGTCTCAGATAACATGTGCCGAACAACCCGGCACACCCTGGCTGGGGATATTCGGTTGGGCAATGACAAAATAAATGTTGTTCCAATGTTCAGGATGTCATCCTTGTTTTCATCCTGTGTGCTTTATTCATCCTGTATGCCAAAGACTGTTATCTGTCTTCTCTACATATAGTGAGAAGCAGGCACAGGTCCAGTCTATTTAAATTCTTCTCTCAGGAGCCATTACATTGCGTTTTTAACTCCCTTCCTCACTGGAGAATTCCTCTGTGACCTGAACTGACAGATTGTTCCAAAAGATTTATCACTTTGAGTCAAGAAATTCTTTCTCATTACCTGCTTTGAAATCTCATTGACACAGTTTTCCCCACCAATGCATGATATGGTACAGTTTTCAAAGTTTTGTTTCGTTTACCATTTGTCTGGCTAAAGTTTAACCACAAATCAGTCACTGCTTTCTCCGTCTCTTAATCTTATCACAGAATCTGATCAATTTACTTTTAATTTTGGCGTTATTCATTGCTCTGCACCAGAAACAACACAGGCCCTAGCTCAGGCCTCCCTCCTCAATGCCCCTTCCGAGTGCTCCCTCAACAGAATGCTCAGGTGAGGAGCTTCCACAGCTGGGTGTACTGTATTGTAAGGGTTGAAAATTGGTTAACACACAGAGGACGGACAGCGAAGATTAAAGGGTCTTTTTTAGGTTTGAAAGCCGCAACTAGTGAAGTACCACAAGGATCCGACCAGGGGCACAATAATTTATTTATTGTGGCCCTTACAATTAAGAACGAATTTACTCGATTTGGAGCCAATTCCAAAGGGATTGGAATCATTAGGCTGATTCCTGGGATGAAGGGGAGACTTATCGAGAGCAGCTAAACAAGTGAGAGCTTTATTCGTTAGAGTTTTCAGAATAAGGGCATGATCTTGTTCAAACATACAAAATACTGAGGGGACGTGACAGGACAGACATTGAGAAAATGTTTTCACAAACGGGGAAATCGGAAACTAGGGGCGTAGTTACAGAATAAAGGGATGTGAGGGAGTCTCTTCTCTCAGAGAATAGTGAACACCTGGAATTCTGGATGCCAGGGAATTGTGGAGGCTAGATGATGGAATTGTTTGAAGAGGAGACAGATAGATTTTTGGAATATTGGGAAGTTTGGGCTATGATGAGTTGACGGGAAGAGGAGTTGAGACCAATAGCAGCTCAGCCGTAATCTTGTTAAATTGTAGGGTTCGGTTTGAGAGGCCAAAATGACCTAATCCTGCTCCTATTTTTTGCATTCTTACGGTCTTAATTGAAATTGTATTTCTCCTAAGTATTTTCCAAACCCATTTTATCTCATTATTCTCATCACCTCTGTGCAATGAATTCAATGTTAGTTTCTCTTTCAAGGTGTTCAACAGTAACAAATCTGAGTCAGCCTCTGACAGTGCAAAACACATAAGATTGTCACTGTTCTGATCAATATTGAATTTTGGTCATTTGAGTTCAACACCTGACACTTTGATGTACAAAAAGATGGCTTCGGATGGAATAAATACTGACTTAAACTGACTTGGTGAAGCCAAACGAAGAAACAGAGAAGATAGGAGCAGGAGGAGGCCATTCGGCCCCTCAAGCCTGCTCCACAATTCTTCACGCTCATTGCTGATCGTCCAACTCTATAGTCTAATCCTGCTTTCTCCCCATAACCTTTGATCCCATTTGCCCCAAGTGCTATATCTAGCTGCCTCTTGAATATATTCAATGTTTTGGCATCAACTACTTCTTGTGATAATGAATTCCACAGGTTCACACTCTTTGGATGAAGAAATGTCTCCTCATCTCTGTCCTAAATTGTCTACTCCGAATCCTCATACTGTGACCCCTGGTTCTGGACACACCCACCATCGGGAACATCCTCCCTGCATCTACCCTGTCCAGTCCTGTTAGGATTTTACAAGTTTGTATGAGATCCCCCCAATTCATCTGAACTCCAGCGAAAACAATCTCAACCTAGTCAATCTATGTATCTATGCGCAAACATCCGAGGGTGACTGACTGAACAAGGATCTGTCACAGCTGAAAAATGATATTGCTGCAATTGGATTCTGAAACTCAAATCTGCATCTCCCAATTGATTCACACCTTTCAAGAAGCTCGACATTGAGACGAAAGGTTGCCTGTGGAGTATTCAGTTTGGGAAAGCGATGAGCACATTGGGGAGGAAGATACAAAAGGACCTTTCTGAGCATAACAATGTGTGAGGCTGGAGGAATACAGCAGGCCAGGCAGCAACAGAGGAGCAGGAAAGCTGACGTTTCGGGTCGAGACTCTTTCTGAACAATTGTTTCTGCACTGCACAGGACACACAGGAGAAACGGGTTTGTGAGCAAGAACTTGGAAGACCCTGTCAGGCAGTTGTCAGTGAAAAGGAACCCAAATAACAGCAGCTGCAAACCCTGGCACATCTGCAACTTGATTTGATTTATTTACTGTTGTCACATGTACCTCGGTACAGTGAAAAGTTTTGTTTTGCATGCAGTACAGGCAGATCATTACCATACAAAGATCATAGGGTTGGAGAACAGAGTGAGGAGACTGTCTCTTTCCACATTCATTTCATCAGTCGACTTCACTCGATGTCAGCCTGGGTGCCACTGAATCCCTCATCCATGCCTTTGTGACCTCTGAGCTAAACTGTTCCTCCACATACCTGGCAGCTCTCCCATCTTCTAAACTCGTGTCTGAGCTGGAGATCATCCAAAATTCTGACCTGGCACCAGGTTTCATTGTTCCATTACCCCCGCCACATGAGCGATGACCCACGCAGGTCCTTCAGCAAGCAGCATCCCGATTTTAAATGAAAGCAAAATACTGTGGTTGCTGGGAATCTGAAATAAACACAAAGTGGTGGAGAAACTTTCAAAGAAGAGCCGTGCTGGACTCAAAAGTGTTAAGGCCATAAGGTATATCAGCAGCATTAGGCCACGTTGCCCACTGAATCTGCTCTGCCATTTGCTTGTGGCTGATAGGTTTCATAACCCCATCCTTCTGACTTCTCCCCAACTGGATGGGTGTACGAATAGGATGGGTTTAGAGAGACATGGGCCAAATGCTGGCAAATGGGGCTCGGTTAATGTAGACTATCTGGTCGACATGGGCGAGTTGGACTGAAGGGTCTGTTTCTATGCTGTACAGCTCTACGACTCTGGAGCCTCGGTCCCCTCACAAATCAATCTGGCAGCATCTGTGGAGAAAGAAACAGAGTTAGCTTTACAGATCCGGCACGCCTGTTCTTTGGAACTCAGCCAGACCTACTGAGTTTCTCCTGTACTTTCTGTTTTTAGTCCTCATTCTAACACCTGATCCTTGTTTTCAAATGTCTCCGTGACCTCACCTTCCCTGTCTCCACACAGTCCCTTCCATCTCCGAGGTGATGATTTGTAGGAAATGAAAGTGTTAGGCAAACTCTTCACGATTTTATTGAGTGACCCTGTAACTTTGCTGCTCAGCTTTACTTGCAGCAGAGGGATGAAGAGGAATTCTGCAGCACCGAGCCATTTCTGTTCTACACTCATCTGTAGTACATGTTCAGCAGTGGGGCAAATAAAGTTCTCAACTTGTGGGGCCATGCTTTTAATTAATGTCCTACTTCCCACTTCAGCTTCTGGGAGTATTTCTCTGCTGATCAGAAGATGGCATTTATTGCCCATTCCGAAGTGCCCAGAGGGCAGTTCAGAGTAAACCGCATTGCTGTGGGTGTGGTCACATGTAGACCAGACCTGGTAAGGATGGCAGTTTCCTTCCCTAAAGGGCATTAGTGAACCACATGGGTTTTCCCTGACAATCGACAGTGGATTCACGGTCATCATTAGACGCTTAATTCCAGATATTTATTACATTCAAATTCCCCCATCTGCTGTGGCGGAATTTGAACCCAAGTCCCCAGAAAGTTATCTGGGTGTCTGGATTAATAGTCCAGCGATAATACCATGAGGCCATTGCCTCCCACTTAGTGTGCGATCAGAGAACCTGAATTTGCTGGTGAAACTCAGCAGGGTCTGGCAGTGTCAGTGCAGCGTGAAAGCAGAGTTAATGTTTCAGGTTCAGTGATCCCAAACTGAACTGAAGAGGGGGAGTGGAGGGGTGAGTTAAAATGGGTAGTAACCAGGAGGTTAGATTGGCCATCATGGGCCAGGCAGAGATAGCCAGTGAAACAGTCACCTCGTCTACGTTTCGTCTCACCGATGCAGAAAGGACCACGTCGGGACCACCGGATGCAATAGACTATGTTGGAGGTGGTGCAGGTGAAGCTCTGTCTCACTTGGAAGGACTGTTTAGGGCCCTTGATGGAGGTGAGGGAGGTGGTGTTTGGGCATGTGTTGCATCTTTTACGTTTACAGGGCAAGGTACGGGGTGAGGGAGAGGGGTCGTTTGGAGTGGTTGGTGGGGAGTGTGGCGCAAACTAAGGAGTGCCAAAGAGAATGGTCCTTGCGGAAGGCAGAAGTGTTTGGGGGTGATACGTTGGATGTGGAGGTTGGTGGGGTGGAGGGTGAAGACAAGGGGGACCCTATCTTTATGATGTTTTAAGGGGGGAGTGGTGGTTAAGAACTGTGGAGCGGGGAACGGAGGAGGCGCGGTGGAGGGCTGTCTGGATGACAGAGAGGGGAGAAAGAGCATTGTTTGAAAAAGGGATGTTTGGGAGTGGAACATCTCCTTGACAGAGCTGATGCGGCACAGATGGGAAAACGGGGTAGAGTTTTTGCAGGAGACAGGGACTGCTTTTGTTTCAGATTCCCAGTATTTGTACATCTTAGGGTGGCATGGTGGCTCAGTGGTTAGCACTACTACCCCATGGTGCCAGGGGCGTGGGTTCGATTCCAGCCTCAGGTGACTGTGTGGACTTTACACATCCTCCCCATGTCTTTCCTCTGGGTGCTCCAGTTTCCTGCCACTGTCCAAAAATGGGGTGGATTGGCCATGCTATAGTGTGCAGGCTTAGGTGGATTAGCCACGGGAAATGTGGGGTTCCAGGGATAGGGTGGGATACCCTCTAGAGGGTCGGTACGGACTCGATGGGCCGAATGGCCTGCTCCCACAATGTCGGGATTCTGTGATTTTATTTCAGCGTGGGACAAAATTTGACGATATGCATTGAAAGTTCGGCCCATCCAATAACGTGGCTGCAGCTTGAGTGAAGGAACAGAGGAGTTATTTCCGTGAATCTGGCTCTTCTCTCTGTTGGCCCTTTAAGAGTGGTTCGGGTTCCGCCCCTTTCATTTAAGAGAGCAGCCATCTTCAGCGAGTCATTCACTCAAACGTTTCCAAAGTTGCCCGGAGTAGCTGGAGAGTTTCAGGTAAGTTTCACTTCGCTCCAGAGCGGGACGGTTGTTGCTGGCGCTGTCTTCGCACCGGGCAGCAGCGGGCACTGGCTGCCGAGGCCAGGTTTGGGAACAAATTCAGGCGAACGAGGTTATTCTCTCCAGTTTCTATTCAAACGCCTTCTCGCTGAACTAGCGCTGCGCCCAGTGAGTCAGGTTTGTTGGAGATTGAGGTTTGAAACTCAGCAGGTTGAACTGTGCCTGCAATTGGGGAAGAAACACTTCCTTGGGTGAGTCCCTTACTTTACCTGCTTACACTCTCCTGCTGTGGAGTTGGTCTGTGTGCACTTCAAATCTGACCTTTCCTTTTTCACCAGTGAATGTTAACTTTTTTTTTAATCCTTTTCTTTTTTCCTTCATTCAAACTGCAGCCAGTTTATTGGAAGGGCCGAACTTTCAATGAAAATTGTCAAACTCTGTCTCTCTCTGTCACTCTTCCCTCAGATTCCCAATTGCGTTTTGCAGCGCAGGAGCTGCCAATGTGAGTGGCTGCGGGTCTGCAGTTTGGCAGGTTTGTTCTGCGTTGGGGAGATGCAGCACGGCTTGGTTGACCACTTTGCACAGCACCTGGTATCTGTCTGCAGAAATGACCCTGCGTTTCAGCTGGCTGCCCTTTTGCCACACCACCCTGTCCCCCGGCCGCCATCTCTGTCTCAGGTTTGCTGCAATGCTTGAGCAAAACTCAGCACAAGCTGGAAGGATAGCATCTTGTTTTCTGCTTGGGAGCCCCGCAGTCTTTTGGACTCCGATATCGAGTTCAATAATTTTAGGGCCTGAATGCCACCTTCCACTTAGTCAAAGCGTTGGCTGAGTTCTGTACAGCCAACATGTTTTCACCCATTTAGGGCCCCCATCAGCAGCTTATTTCCTTCCCAGGCTCACCATTATTCATCCCTTTGTTTACTTAACTATCTTTCTGTCCCTCTGGGCTCCATCTCCACGCACCCTCGCACTCCTTTAACCCTAGTGCGTATATTCAGAATATACTGCAAACTTTTGTCTTAACTAGAAAAGAATAACATAACTGACTGACCACTGGGCGATCACAGTGAGAAGGCTCTCATTTTATTTAATCTAAAGTTGCATTATTATTTTAAGTGATTTATGATGTAAATGGAACATAACCATGATGTGGTTAACCCTGTCCATGATATTGCTATTACTTAGTGTGGGTTTTCACGTTTGATTGTGACCCTCCTGACCAACTGGCACTCTCCTGTCCCACACATGCCAGTGGAAAAAAAGTTTGCTGGGCCACCTTTTTCAATCTGCTACTGGTTTTGTAGAAGGGTCACTGGTCCCAAAACACTAACCCTGCTTTATCTCAAAAGATGCTGACAGACCTGTTGAGTTTCTGATCTTGTTTCCGCTCAACCTTCCTGTCTGCAAGACCACTTTGGCTGTTTGCCAGTTTGATCAAACTTATAGCGACGTTAAGTTTGCGTCCCGTCGTGAGCTCTGGTCAGTCTTCAACGTGAAGTGTTAATTTCACCCCGCCCTTCCCCGTTTGTCATCTTCGCTTTCTGTGTTCAGAGCTTTCAACACTGTTTCCTCTGGGCTTTCCCTGTGTAGCTTTTTATTGTCGTTGGCCAAGTTTTCATTTTTGCCAGCTTGGGCTGGGAGGTAAGGAACAGGTTGTCTTGTTACAGCGGTTTCCAGAGCCTCTTGGTATTTCATAATGCCCTGTATCCAACTACTGAGTGGCATGTAGTCACTCTTGGAAAAACCACAGTCAGTTTACACAGGGCAGGCTCCCCTCACACAACCATATGACTGTTCTTCTCCCTGGACAGGGTTCAGACAAGCTTTACCAAGATATTGTTGAGTATAGGACATTTGAGTGAAAGGGAGAGGCGAGGATTTTTTTTTTCTCTGGAGTGTAAGAGATTAAACAGGGGACCTTTGGAGGCTTACAACATTGTGAGTGGTGTAGAGAAAGTGAATGGCAGTTGTTTATTTTTTTCCCCCTGAGGGTGGGGGATCTCAAGACGAGGGTGTAATTTTTAAGGTGAGGGGACAAAAAGTTTTAAAAAAACATGAGGGGCAACTTTTTTTACACTGGTTTGTATGGGATGAATTTTCAGAGGAAGTAGTCAGTGTGGGTACAGTTACAGTGTCTAATAGACATTTGGATAAGTACATGAATAGGAAAGGTTTGGAGGGATATGGGCCAGGAGCAGGCAGGTGGGACGAGTTTCTTTGGGGATTATGTTCAGCGTGGGCTGGTTGGGCCAAAGGATCTGTTCCTGTGCATTATGGCTCCGTGACTCTATTCCATCTGTTAGTCAGTCCTGGAACTTGGCTTTCATGGCTCTTCTCCCTCTGCAGCAATTTACTGTTTTTTTTTAAAAATGTAGCATAATGCAGCACAGAAAGAGGCAATCCTTGCTATGGTTTGTGCTGGTCCTGTGGGAGAGTTGAGCCTAGATCCCAGCAGATCTACCATGTTCGGTATTGTCACGAGTCAGTAGTGTGCGTGCTGACAATATGTTGTTGATATTCCAAGGTCTCACGGGTGAGGTTTGCAGATTCCTCGGCTTGACATCTGGTTTGTAGAGTGGCTCCAGGAGTGCCCTAGGACCCAGAAGGAGTGAGGACTTCCTTACTGTTGTGGAGATGACTGACGGTCAGTGTCAGCTTGCATCACACGGGTCACAACCCTTCGACTGATGTGGGGCTTGTGTGGCTTGAGTCTGAGTTATCCTCTGCCATCCCTCACTTTTCCCTTACGTTGAATCCAATTGGGCTGGGAAAGATTGTGAAGGATGCAAATCTGCTCTAGTCAGGAACTGCTGGTCTCGGATAGTAGTTCAGTCAGCACTTGGGCGTGGTGAGTGGAAAATAGACCAAATGTTTTTAGCACGGACTGTTCCATGAGCTGGAAGCTTTCTTTTTAAAAAAAAAAAAGTCATCTGGAGGGCATTGCAAAATGTGTTCACTTGCACTGATGCTCCCTGACATTGTGCACATTTCCACTTTGTCCTGTTTGGGAATTGATACATTTCCAGAGTCAGTGATGTGCAGCAGAGAAAAAAGCCCTTCAGCCCATCGAGTCAGTAGCTAATCAAAAACAACACCTCACTATTCCGATCCCATTCTTCGGTCCTCGGTCCGTAGCCTTGTATGCCTTGGCATTGAGAGTGGACGACTTAAAAATGTCTTTAAAAATTCAGCAAACACGGAGTTTATTATCCCCGAAACTGAAACTTCTACAAGCTGTAGAGGAATGTGTTCTATCGCTTGAGATTCCTGCACTAGGCGCTCCTGCGGCTTTGTCTGTTTCAGATTATCTCAAACCCATTATTAAGTGTTCTGAAAATCCCCTCACGCTTCACTTTCCCTAATCCCCGTGTGGCTGCTCCACCCTGAAGTCATATGCTGTTTATTCAAGAACAGTTGCTTGGGCCGCTAAGGGGCTGGGTAAGAAGGTCAGGAACAAGTGGGTGACCACCCCTAGAACATCAATCTCGCACAGGACTTTGCCACTTTGCAGACCAGCAGGAAAGCAATCCCAGGCAAGTCAGTAGCACCCCAAGTTTGGTGTAACTGCTTCTGCTGGTTTGCAAATAAAACCATTGATTAGCAAGCTGAGTGTTGGCATGCAGCTTCCAGGCAATGTTGACAGTACCACAGGTTGTTCATATGGGCTGGCACGGGGCAAGAAGATGATAGAAGAGCAATAACTAAGAGGGGTTTCCTCCTCTGAGGAGAATAAACACGTGTTTCTGGGACCCTAAACATGAGTCTAGGATGGCTCGTTTCCTCCCTGGTGCCAGGTTCCAACATGCCACGGTAAGGCTGTAGAATGTTGGCCCGGCTGGAGGAGGAGGGTCATGTGAGCAGCCAGAGCTTGTAGTCCACGTTGGCACTAGTGACTTGAGTAGGAAAGAGAGTGAGGTCCTGAATAGATGTTTTGGGGAGCTATGCAGGAGACTACTCCCACTCCCACTCCCATGCGCCAGTCAGCATGGAAATGCGAACCATGTGGCTGCCAATGTGGTGGAGGAAGGAAGGCATCATTATTCTGGGGCAGGTTCGAGGAGCTGCTCAGCTTTAGCCTGTTTCAGTGACCCCTCATTCTGTCTGCCAAAAGCTTAGATTTGGATGTGAACTAATGCAACATCCCAAGTTCTTCACAGGAGTACTACAAAACAAAATGTGACCCCCCCCCCCCCCCCCCCAAGCCCAATTAATGACCACTGAATAGCTCCGGGACAAAGGCTGTAAGCATTATTTTTGGATGCTTTAATTGAAGCACTGGGCATTGCTGGCTGGGTCAGCATTTGTTGCTCGTGTCTAATTGTCTTTGAGAAGATGGTGAGCTGCCCTCTTGAAAACTTGTTGTTCGTGGGGTGTAGGTTGTCACAGCTGTTGGGAGCTGAGGATTCTGACTCTGTGATAGGTTTCCAACACTGAATGGTGTATGGCTGGGGGGAAAAAAATTGTACCTAGTGGTGTTCCCATGCATATGTTGCTGCACTTGTAGACAGTGGTCTGGGTTTGGAAGGTGCTGTGTGGAGTGTGTTTAAATTTCTGCAGTGCATCTTGTAGCCAGTAAACACTGCAGCTGCTCTGTCTGGGTGGTGAAGGGAGTGGAGGCTTGTAGATGTGGGCAGCTTTGTCCTGGATGGTGTCAATGATGACAGTCCTGACTTGTGACTTGTAGTTGGTGGACAGGCTTTGGGGAGTCAGGAGGTGAGTTTGAGTCTTGGATTTTTCCGTCTGTGGTAACGTTCTTGTGCATCTCCTGCTTGTGCTCATCAAGGAGGAAAGGGAGGTGGAGAGATCATGGATGGGTAGCCCAGAGCTTAGGGGTCTGCTAACTGAAGGCATGGTCACCAATGGTAGAGACACTGTATCTGGGAGGTCAGTATTAGAGTAACACAAATATAAATTCTAAGGGGTGTAGAGGATGATTTTTCCCTTCCTTTCCTGGCAGGGTTGTCCAAGGTTGGCAGCCTGTTGAAGTTAGAATGGTGGCAGTGTTGTTAGCCTGTCCAATTTTGGATTGAGCAATTGTGCCTGAGCTAATAAAATTAGCCTGCAGGAGCCCCTGGCCCGATCAAATCGCGCTGTTAATCCTCTTCTCAAGGAGCTGTGATAAAAGGTTTGGGTTAATGGGTGTAGGAGTTAATCTTCTCTTTGGAAAGTTGTCGTTGCTCAGAAATGTCACATGTGCGTGTTTGGCCCGATCCTGGTCACGCAGTTATGTTTTATTGCATTTCCTACAAATGCACTCAGTGCCTGGGTATCACAGGTGTCACAGCTCCTGGAATCTTGCTCATGTGTGCATCCTTGACTGGAAGTGTTTTAATTTCTGTGTTCAAATAAGGGTCTCACGTGGAAACGACAATGATGCTGGAACAATTTTGTGAGTTGCTCTTGTATGCTTCATAGGGTGTCTTTACTTAGTTTAAATGCCGTTTACTTGTTGTTTCAGTCACTGTAATAATTGCTCTTAATCCTTCTCTTCACTGCACATCTTTCAGACTTGCAGCTGGGTAACACGGGGCCATTTCAAACAGTGTGATCTTTTGTTTCTGGACTGGTCATCCAGAGGTGTGGGCTCATCGTGGAATTCCAACTCTCTGGGATAAATTCCAGTCATGACAAAATAAAAAGTAGATGGCAGTAATGACAATTGGGAAATGCCGAATCTGACCTGCTTCAGTCCTGTCCTGCTCTGTTTCGGGAGGGACACTTGCTGCACTTATTCCACACTAGTGAATAATGGAAGTGAGGGGGCCCTGGTCAATGACAGTTAGGTCTGTGTTGTTGTGAATGTCAGGGTCAGTGCAGAGCGATACAGATCTGGTCTGATGACTAGGGAAATTGTGTGTACAGTACAAGAGTGGGGCAGACCGTGTTCCCAACAGAAGTGTAGGTTAGCTATTAAACATCACATTCTGTTGTTGTATTCAAATATCTGACTTTGAACAGGATCTCAGTTGTTCTCCACCTCCATTGTTTGCTTTTCTTGGTCAGTCATGTACTGCATGTTCTGAAACATTCCCACTTAATCAACTGTCTGATTTCTGCAGTGAAGCTTACATTTCAATAGACTGTCTGGCATCCTCTAACCAAAATGCCACTCCTTGCAGCCTATGGAGTACTTTCTGAGACCTCTCCACGATAGGAGAATGCGGCAGCTTTGGAGTGAGTTTGTGCCGGGCAGCCAAGAATGTCGTAGAGTGTGAGGGAGAGGGTAGAGTGTGTTTTTGAGATGGGATCTTGTAACAACACATAGGCACCCATGTTGACACAGTCTAATAATGATGGTTAGGAGTTTGAATCCTGGTCACTTTCTGCCTTGTGTTTGTAAGGTGGAGGGTGGGGGTGGTATCTACATCGAGATGAAGTGCAGGAGCCCGAATGGTGTTGGACAGCTATCAGCCTGATGGTTTGGATAGTCGCTTACTGCTGAGCTCTGGCCAGTGACTGGGACATCTGTGTGGCCTGCAGCACTTCACATTCTGTAATCATGAGCCTAAGCTTGACAGAAGCGTTACGGCCACATCAGATAAAGTATTGGAGAATGGACCAGCTCAGAGTTTCAGTCCACCCTGGGAATCTGCAGGCTGAGGGGTGAAATAACTCCATGAAGACCCTGAACCCGTCTCCAAGTCCACCTTTATTGACACTGACCCAGTTCCGAAAGTGAGCAGAACCCCTGATAGTCCCTTTTCTCGTGTTTATTTGCAGTCACTCAGTAATAAGACCCCATTGTGCCAGAACTTCATTCCATTATTCCCAGCGCCAGGAAAATGTCCGCATGGTCGATGAGCCGGTAACAACCAAAGCCTGCTTGGGTGAAGGGGGAGATATTCCTGTTTCTGCTGTCAGGGCTCCCTGATTGGGGCTGTTAACCTGGTCCAATCAGTTCCAGAATGGAACTCCCCTTCTATGAGGGGCGCCTGACTGACCACCTTTCAATCACTACAGGGGGGGAAAGAAGTTGGTTAGTGCCTGAAAAGGGCTGGCCATGCTGGGATGGGTTGAATGGCCCCTGTTTTGGATACTTCCATGAATTCCGCTGGAACCAGCGCAAGTGGTTTCGCTCAGTTGGCTGACGATGCAGGGTAAGACCAATAGCGTGGGTTCAATCCTTGCACTGGCTGAAGTTAGCATGAAGGACTGTGTTTCTCAACCTCTCCCCTTGCCTGATGGGAGTCTCTGTGTCTGTCTCTGGACCAAGATGATGGCAACTTTACCTTGTCACTGAACTACACTCCACCTCCATTCTTCTCTGGTCTGCTTTGCCCTTGTGGGCTTTACCCACAAGTCATTTGGAGAGTAAGGCTGGTTTCCTGGTGGTGGCTGGTAAGTTGTGGGGGTGGGGAGGTGGGGGAATACCCTGGGTCACATGGTGATGGGGCCCTCAAGGCAGTTTTGGTTCTGCTTTCCTTGCCCCTTTTTTTTTTTTTTTTTAAAGCAACGTTTGATGGAGCAGAATTCGTCAGGAGCATCCAGGAGGGTGTTTTTCTTTTTTTTAAGAGCAATATGTATGTAGTCCAACTCGGGAAGGGGCCGTACTGGACCTGGTGTTGGGGAATGAGCCCAGCCAGGTGGTTGAAATTACAGTAGGGGACTACTTTGGAAATAGTGACCACAATTCCGTAAGTTTTACAATGGACAAAGATGAGAGTGATCCTAAACGAAGAGTTCTAAACTGGGGGAAGGCTAACGATACCAAAATCCGGCGGGATCTGGGGAATATAGATTGGGAGAAACTGTTTGAAGGCAAATCCACACTTGGTATGTGGGAGGCTTTTAAAGAGAAGTTGATTGGCGTGCAGGAGAGACACGTCCCTGTGAAAATGAGGGATAGAAATGGCAAGATTAGGGAACCATGGATGACCGGTGAAATTGTGAGACTAGCTAAGGGGGGAAAAAGGAAGCATACGTAAGATCTAGGCGACTGAAGACAAACGAAGCTTTGGAAGAAAATCAGGAACGTAGGGCGAAAAGGGGACATGAGATATCTTTAGCAATCATGGTTAAGGAAAATCCCAGAACTTTTTATTCATATATAAAGAGCAAGAGGGTAACTAGAGAAAGGATTGCCCCACTTAAGGACAAAGAAGGAAAGTTATGCGTTGAGTCAGAGAAAATGGGTGACATTCTTAACGAGTACTTTGCATCGGTATTCACCAAGGAGAGGGACGTGACGGATGTTGAGGTTAGGGATAGACGTTTGATTACTCTAGGTCAAGCTGGCATAAGGAGGGAGGAGGTGTTGGATATCCTAAAAGGCATTAGGGTGGACAAGTCCCCAGGTCCTGATGGGATCTATCCCAGGTTATTGAGGGAAGCGAGAGAGGAAATAGCCAGGGCCTTAACAGATATCTTTGCAGCATCCTTAAACACGGGTGAGGTCCCGGAGGACTGGAGAATTGCTAATGTTGTCCCCTTGTTTAAGAAGGGTAGCAGGGATAATCCAGGTAATTATCGACCGGTGAGCCTGACGTCAGTGGTGGGGAAGCTGCTGGAGAAGATACTGAGGGATAGGATCTATTCCCATTTGGAAGAAAATGGGCTTATCAGTGATAGACAACATGGTTTTGTGCAGGGAAGGTCACGTCTTACCAACTTGATAGAATTCTTTGAGGACGTGACAAAGTTGTTTGATGACGGAAGGGCTGTGGATGTCATGTACATGGACTTCAGTAAGGCGTTTGATAAGGTTCCCCATGGTAGGCTGATGGAGAAAGTGAAGTTGCATGGGGTCCAGGGTGTGCTAGTTAGATGGATTTTAAAAAAAACTGGCTAGGCAACAGGAGACAGGGAGTAGTAGTGGAAGGGGGTTTCTCAAATTGGAGACCTGTGACCAGTCGTGTTCCACAGGGATCCCTGTTGGGACCACTGTTGTTTGTGATATACATAAATGATCTGGAGGAAGGTATAGATGGTCTGATTAGCAAGTTTGCAGATGACACTAAGATTGGTGGAGTAGCAGATAGTGAAGGGACTGTCGGAGAACGCAGCAGAATATAGATAGATTGGAGAGTTGGGCAGATAAATGGCAGATGGAGTTCAATCCGGGCAAATGTGAGGTGATGCATTTTGGAAGATCTAATTCAAGAGCAAACAATACGGTAAATGGAAAAGCCCTGGGGAAAATCGATGTCCAGAGAGATCTGGGTGTTCAGGTCCATTGTTCCCTGAAGGTGACAACGCAGGTGGATAGAGTGGTCAAGAAGGCATACGGTATGCTTTCATTCATCTGACGGGGTATTGAGTACAAGAGTTGGCAGGTCATGTTACAGTTGTATAGGACTTTGGTTCGACCACGTTTGGAATACTGCGAACAGTTCTGGTCGCCACATTACTAAAAGGATGTGGATGCTTTGGAGAGGGTGCAGAGGAGGTTCACCAGGATGTTGCCTGGTATGGAGGGCGCTAGCTATGAAGAGAGGTTGAGTAGATTAGGATTATTTACATTAGAAAGAAGGAGGTTGAGGGGGGGGACCTGATTGAGGTCTACAAAATCATGAGAGGTATAGACAGGGTGGATAGCAAGAAGCTTTTTCCCCCAGAGTGGGGGACTCAATTACTACGGGTCATGAGTTCAAAGTGAGAGGAGGAAAGTTTAAGGGAGAGATGTGTGGAAAGTTCTTTATGCAGAGGGTGGTGGGTGCCTGGAACGCGTTGCCAGCGGAGGTGATGGACGTGGACACGTTGGTGTCTTTTAAGATGTATCTGGACAGGTACATGGATGGACAGGGAGCAAAGGGATACAGACCCTTAGAAAATAGATGACGGGTTTAGACAGCGAGGATCTCAATCAGCACAGGCTTGGAGGGCCGAAGGGCCTGTTCCTGTGCTGTGTTTTGTTTTGGGTTTATGGAAACGAAAGAATCTCGGCAATGCATTTTGCTCAGAGTAGGATCCCCTAAGCAGCAGTGTGGTCGTGAGCGAATAACAATATTTCCAGCGGTTGGGTTGCAGGCTAATTTCATTTTTAAACCCAAAAACCACCTGTTGAGATGTTTTTGCAATCGGCCCAAGGTGGGAAGTGTCAGTGTTGGTGGCTGGGCTGGGGGGGTTGGGAGGTGAAGTTGGTGGAGGAAGTGTTCCTTGGTTTAGTGTTTCTCCACATGACAGTGAGTGGGTGAACTTGTGCTGCTGTGAGGCAGCAGCATGGGTCTTCCCTGTTTTGCAGGGGATCACATCCCACGTAACAGTCAGTAATGGGTATCTTGTTAACCATGTCTTTGAACTCTTTTCCCCATTCGTCAAGTCAGCTGCCCTTCCTGTTCAATATTCTGTGAACTTGACTCTCTCTGAAATAAACCTTCTCTGCTTTTGTTTTTGATCTCCCTTCTCGCTCAGAATTTCCCTGAGGACGAGTTTCCGTTTGGACTGTTACCATGGCAGCTGTAAGTACTCTGATGCATGCTTCCCAACAACTTCCCTCCTTGACCGTCTCGCCTATTCCCTGCCTGCTTATGAATTGATGAGATGAGATTTAATGGAATGGACTGAGATCAATAAAAGTGTCAAAGGTTTCATTGACTTGATTTCTTCCCAGTTAAACTGTAATCACTTGTTTGGGACATGGTGAAATGTTATCAGCAGAGAAATCCATTGTTCAAACACGGTACCAGTCAGTGAGCAGCTCCTGTAATACTACCGCTGTTGACTTTATCAATGAAGCCTGTTTGTGACTGTTTTGGGATCAATGAACCCACGCTTTTATTTGGAGAGGGGTATATAAGGTTTACAGGTTGGAGAATTCATGTTTTAATCGCCCTTTCTGAGAAGCTATTCTAGTCATAATCCTTGTCCAATTTTTTTTTGGTAAAACAATCAATCTTCTTTGTTGCAGTGAATCACACCTCCTTTTTCTTGAGTCACTTGAGTGACATCCTAGGGACCAGTGGGGAATCTTTGCTGTACTTTGCCCAATACGAGTATGTCCTTTGGTTTTAACATAGACCTGAACTGCACACGGTAATCCAGAGGCCATTCTTGCATCCCACGCTCCTTGCCATGTTTACAACCAGCCCCTTGAAGTTCCCTGATTTCTTAGCTTCAGATGGGATACCCCAAGTTCTCCTGCTCCTGAGTGAGGAGGAGTAAACCCTCTCCCCTTCTTGGTTTTTTTTTTTTTTTTTTCTTTCCAGACCTTAGCTGGTTGCAGCAAGCTTCATTTTAATGAGTATCCCTTCCCCTTCTCCTCAGTCCAGTTGACTGCCTCGTTCATTAGCAGACAATGTAGTCAGGCTTTCTTGAGTGAATAGCAAGTGAGTCTATTAGGTTCCGAAATGCAAGAGAAAAATAACGATGGAAGGTCTAAACAGGGGGGGGGGGGAGTTGAAGTCGAACAAGCCAGGCGATACCACCTGCTGTTCCCCAGTTCCTGCACTGTGTCTTCCTCACAACTTGGATTTCCATCTGTCAAAGTTTGCGGATGAGATTTGGTTCACAGTCTTGTTATCCAAGTAACTGATAGAAATAACAACTGATCACTGACACTTGGAGCAAATCTACTCCCTTATCAGCTGACAACCCAAAGCATCATTTGTCCTTGACGTTTTGTCTGTTAGCCAATAGTCTGCACCTACAGATTTTATTCGCCCCCAACTCCTGGAGACATCGTCTTGTTGGACGTAGCGCCTGGGTAAATGGCTTTTGAGACTCTTAGTAAATGAACTGATTTCCCACATGGGTTATGTTCTCAAAGAAAATCCAATTGTCAAACATGGTTTTCTGGCTGTAACACCATATTGAACAGTCCAGAGAAGACAGTGTCTTTTATAAATGTGTTGTTCGAACTTAATTATCAGGAAGCTGCCGTGATCTATTAATATCCACTAAGTGTGCTTCCTGCTGCTGACCTTAGTATAGTGCGTGCAGCCATTTGTGAAGCGGGGGCAGGCAATGGTTAGAAACCAAGTTAATAGACAGGGAAAAAAATAACTGGAGGAATACATGAGGCTTTGCCTGAATAGCAGATAGTAAGTATTGGGTTATCATGGGGATCCATACTATGGCCCCACCTGTTGACAATGTATATTAATGATTTTAGAGAGGAAACAAAACATAATATCCTCATTTTTTAGACGACACAAAGCTGGGTTGGAGAGTGAGCTGTGAGGAGGATGCAGAGATGTTGCAGTGTCATTCAGATGGGCTGAGTGAGCGGGCCAGTGCACAGCAGATGCAGTTTAATGTGGATAAAGGTGAGGTTATTCAGTTGGGTAGCAAAAACAGGAAGGTAGATTATTATTTCTCTGCAAATTGAGAGAGGAGTAGTCAAAGACCGAGGTATCATCATGCACCAGTCACTGAAAGTAAGCGCACAATTACAGCAGGCAGTGAAGAAGGCAAACTGTACATTGGTCCTCGATAGAGGATTTGAGTACAGAATCCACCTGGAATATTGTGCAGTTTTTTTGGTCTCCATATCTGAGGAAGGATGCTCTTGCTGTAGGGGGAGGGCAGTGAAGGTTTCCCAAGTGGATTCCTGAAATGGCAAGACTGATGTCGGAGGACGGAGTGTCTCATTTGAGGATTGTCCTCACTGGAGTTGAGGAGAAGAATTGAAATGTGTAAAATGCTGACAGGACCAGACAGGATGGAAGTTCTCAATAGTGGGGAAACCAGGGGTGACCAGGATTGTGAGAAGAAATGTCTTCACTGAGCTGGTGGAATTGACTGCCACAAAAAGTGGTTGTGGCCAAAATCTTGTATGCTTTCAAGAAGGAGGTGGGCGTCGCTCTTGAGTTGCAAGCGATGTGACGGAGTGCAGGGTTAGGGTCCTGAGCTGACTTATCAACATAAGGAATGGTGGGGCAGTGTTGAGGGGTCGAGTGGCCTACTCCTGCTCCTATCTTCCCTCTGTCTAGTTCGAAATAATTATTCAACACTGGCTGAGCACAGCTTGGGATTGCTACCACTGTGCAGCAAGTCAGTGAGCTGTTGGACCTGACTTGGGAAATGCTTGCCAGGTTATGATTTTTCAGCCTTGTGTGGAAACTTGGCACAGTCAGAAGCGAAGTTGTGATCTCCACTGACGACCAGTTAAATATTTTGTCTCTGATCTTGTGTGAAGACTCGGACTGGTTTGGTTTTTTCAGAGTGGCCAGCCAACTCTATATTGGGCTGTTGTGTGAATGTTGCTGATTTTTGGGCTCGGATGAGAGGCAGGTACTTCTCCAGTTTGTCCCGATACTGCTGTATCCATCAACAGTGTGGTCAGAGCTCCACGAATGCTGCTGGGCTGTCTCTTCATGTGTGGCCTGTACTTTGATGCTGTAGCTCTGGGAGCTTGCATCGTGAGGTGGTGGGACAGGAGAAAGTTCATGGTATCAGCAGCAGCAACCGTTGGCCTGTTCGTCACTCACGTATGCCAGCAGATCCTCCTTTGGGAGATCTGTTTGCTATACCCCTGAACCATTATCTCTTGTGCCTGACAGTGTTGTCTTCCTTCTCTCTGTCAAATGATGTTCCCTGATTAAATTTGACACCGTGATATCCTTTTACAATGCCTGTCCAGTATTGCTCCGTTTAGTTTCTTGCTTAGCTGAGCCTCTGCACTTTGGCCACATATGATTCTCTGTCTCTGAGACACAAGAATACATGTGAACCCCCTGACCATGTGGCTAGCTCCTAGAACTGCTGAAGCACTTCAGACAACTCCTCAACTGTGATAGCTAAAACAAACCTCCATAGCATTGTCCTCCTGAATGCAATTTAAAAACTAAAAGCTAACCTGCTGGTGGAGATACTTCAATTTGGAACTTAACTGCTATCGGCTGTTGGCCATCTGTTTCTGTACATGATAACATTGAGCAATGAACTCCCATGTGGCTGATAGTCATTTCAGATGAAGTCACATATTGTGTGGAAAGGCTGTCGATAGTTTGCTGTTCTCCAATAACTTTCCGACCCCTTTTTGGTTTTCTCTTGGAGAGGAAATGAGTCTCTTTACACGACCGAAAATGTAAAAGTCTACTAATTATAACCTTCAAGACAGACTTTTAGATGAAGTCAAACTCGAGTTTGTATGTGCTACTGTGTTCAATCTTCTGAGATGTGGACTACAACCTGTAGCTCACTGTCTAATGCTTTTGTGCATAGAGTAGAAAGCAGCAGTATCTTTCGGTCTTTTAATATTGTTTGTCTCCGATATTAGAGGTGAATGTTGCCTGCAGTGAAGCCAGCTTGCTTTTGGATCAAGAATGCTGCTGTGTCTGAATTTAGCAATCTTGTTTTTGATTGTCGAGGCACTAGGTGAGCTGTTTTGTTGGGGATGTTAAGGAAATTGGTTTCAATTTGCTCACATTCTGCTTTGCCTCTGAAGGAAGAGGCAACTGGGGAACTTGCGATCAAGATGTTAGGAACAGAATCAGCGCTTGGCCAGCCATATGATCCATCACATTGCTGCTGGCAGCAAAGAGGCAAAACCTGAAATGCTGCAAGCTATATTTGGGGCTTTGTACACAATAAACTCCATCCTGATAGTCTGGTGTAGATCGTTGTTGACCGGTTGGGTTCATGTTTCTGCTGTGCGCCGTGGGATGCTTTCCTGCAGGGAAGTCCCTATCAAACGTCCAAATCATTGTCAGTTCCCGGAACGTGGAACTGCATCAGAACTCCAGTGATCTCTCGGACTGAGCTGCAGCACTCCTGTGACGGAAGGCCACTGCACCTGATCAGTGTGTGGGAGCATTTCCCAATAAACAGTGTCAGCTCCAGTAAATGAGTGACTGACCCTGGCGTTCACATTGCCTGCTGCCTTGGATGATTAGTTCACGTTGGGTTGGCCAGCAAATGACCCACCGCTTCAGGCTGTGCTGGTTGAGGGCAAGCTCGCTGCCTTGACCAGCTTTTGTTGAATGGAGCTAACTAGAGCGAAGTGTTATCTTTCTTCAGAAAGGGATGCCGTCGTCTATCAGTGCAGCTCTGATGCTCTCTGGCTAATTTCTAAAGAAAAGGCAGGCGGAAACACTTGGTTAAGAATCACAGGCATGTGCAGATGCTCTAGCCATTGTTACTGCAGTGAGTGAAATGTCCCCTGAGGCTGGAACAACGAGTCTGTGAACCCTGGAAACTGGCCATGGGGAAACTTGCTACGCTGGCATTAATACGATCCACCCAATTCATGTGTATGTCAAGTCATTAACGCAGGCTGCATTCAGATTTTCACTGGCCTGCCTCTCAGCCACCCTGACCACATCATTGATTCACCCTGACTATTTTTGTCACAATTTGGGTTTCGAGTTACGCTGGTCAGGTTACCACAGGGAACTCCCTGCAGTTCAGCATGCTGAGAGTGCTTGTGGTATTCCCTGGCACAGAGAGAGGCAGGACTTTGGTTTAACAGCCGTTGATACTGCCCTGACACAGGCAGTCAGATGGAATACTGTGCTTGTGGCTGGCAGTGGGATGTCCTGATGGGGCCAGCACTGGCAACTGAGCCCCTGATTTCACTTAGCTGGGGAGATCGAAGAAAGGAGCAAGTGCCTCTCAGAGCAGGTGTGGTCTTGGAAAGTTTTCTTGTGCGTTTAGTGCGCAAAACGGGTGAAAGGTCTGTGACCAGAGGACGTGGGGTGAGAATGCCATTCAGAGATGAGAGCTTTGATCAAGTAAGCAACTGGAAGCAGCAGCAGCAATTTCCATCATCCTTCAGTTCCTTTCCTTTAGAGAAAGGAAATGGACAAGTCTGTTATGACGTTACGCAGAGGCATGGGCCAAGAGTAGACTCCTGGGAATAATTGGTTGGGTCCTCATCATTTGATTTGCATTTGGAGAGCATCCTTTTTTATGCAGCAATGTGTCCTTTTGACATTAGAGAAGTGGTGTTTGCATCATTTCGAATAATTCCCTAGTGGAGCCTAGTTCTGAGGATCCAAACATACCCTTTGTACCCATGCCACTGCTTATCTCTGGCTTTGTTAATGACGGGTTATCTTGGTGACCTGGCTATTAGTTCTTTGGGTATGAGCAGTTTCTTGAAGAAAGTAGTGCACTTTTATTGAGTCATTCTAATGTAATAGAGGAGACAAGACAGCGACTTGGAACACACCGAGATACTGCAAGTAGCTGCATTGTGACCCTAATTTGTCAGGATGTGTTGCTACATGATAGTGTTGACCAGCATTGGCTGGCTCACTTGCTGTCAATCACGTAGTGACCAAAGTCAGCAGGCTGTGGTCTAGAATCCCACTTTGAGCCATCACGGTGTGCTCAAGGCTAACACTGGGGCACAGCATTGCAGGAGTGCTGCAGCATGAGGGGAACCATCCTGAAGGGGAGTTGCTCAACCAGCGAGTGACCCGACATCCCCTCATACAAGTGCAGAAAGAAACCTGCAGGGCTCTGTGGTTCAGAGCAGCTGTGATTGCTTCCAGGAGGAGGTTTCTCTAAAAGATCATGATGCCCTTTAATTGGTTAAGGACTGGATTTTTCTGTTTGGCGAAAGAATGCTCTGTAGTAATTAACTGTGTGTGTCTGTCTCTTCCCTTCTCTGTTTGTGGACACGATGGGAGCTGGCAGCTCCCTGTCTCGGTGAGATGCTGGTTCTGGTTTATGACCCTTGAGCTGCAGCATCGTGAGGGGCAGCAATATGCCAGCTCTTCATCACCAGCTGCCCACCTCATCCCTGTTCCTGTAATGTTGAGGACAGCGATTTCCTGCTTCACTGATCTCTTACGGCTGAACCGAGGTGATCAACACCGCAGCATTAGACGTTGATTAAGACAGGGTCTGCCCTTCTAGTCAGTTTAGACAGCTAACTTCTCCGTGTATTTATTTACTCAGTATAGCTCTTCCCCCACAGAACTCGGCTCTGTTTGTTCTCTGGCATTGCTGCCAGAAGTGTGCTGGATGATGACACCCAGGACATGGGACACGTTGCTGAAAGCTGATGAATCTCTGCTGCCACCCACGCTTCGGAGGGCAGTGTTGGTGGGGGACAAGGGAGATCAGTTAGTGATGCGCAGTTCCAGTCCTACAGTTAAGGGCCTGCTGTCCTGCAGCTACAGAGTTTCCAAAGTTGATGAGCGACATTGAGCAGCTCATCTGATGTTTGAAATTTGAAATCTGAGACCCTTTGGCAAGACACAGACCAGGTAAACAAGACAAAGGTACGGAAGCAGGGACCTTTTGGTCATAAATGGCGATGGGTTGGGCAGAATGGTGACATACTCTTTTACTCGTGACAGGTGGGACAACGTGGCACTGTCCGACAATACCCTGGATTCAATTCCCAGGAAGATGCTGCCAAACTGAGAAAGGCAATGAAGGGACTAGGTTTGTATCCCAATCGGTCAATTTTTTTTTTTTTTTTTTTCCCCACCAAGATGTCGTTCTGGGGTTTTGGGGCCACGCAGTGTGTCAGAGACCCATGGGACATGGTGAATGTGTTTCCTTTTTCAGCTGCCTTGGTAAATTTCACTTGAAACTTTGTTCCATTTATTTTGCAGCAATACTCAATGCAAAACAGCTCCACCCTTGCTCTGATTTGTTCTGAATTATTTTTCATCAGATGCGTCACCAGGAGAAGGCCATTCAGCCCCACTAAGCTGTTGTAACATTTCAAGTAGATGATTGTTCGTGTGTATCAACCCAACTTAGTCAAATTTGTTCGGTAACCCACTCAGCCCCTTACAAACAAAACGTTCTTCGTGTGTGTGTGTGTGTGTGTGAGAATATTTTCCTTTCTTCCCTGATCTCAGCAATGTTTTAGGAGTGGAGTGGATTTGCTAATGCACGCCCATCCTGAAGTTCTTCCTGAACAATCAGCCCATACTGTTTCACTTGGCCTCTGTTCTGCCCACTTTGGCAAGAGAGAGAGAACCAGTTCTTGGACCAGCCTAAACATCTCCACATCTAAACATCCCCTACCAGGTTTTACCCTGCAGGGAATACAGCCTCCTTTGTGCAGCCAGTCACATGGCCATTCTGGAGAAATCAGAAATAACCTAACAACCTGCAAAGTTACAGAAGCATCTCTGACAAGTCCATGACCATCTTGGAACAACAAGGAATAATCATGCCCTTTGCAATATCCAGTCCATCTGAGTCAAAAGGAGGCAGGCAGATTTGTCAGGTCACACTGAATCAAGTTAGACTGCTTGTAGGTTTGGAGTGCCCACACCTTTGTGTGGATGACGGCACTCGGATAGTCACTTGTACCAAGGCATTTTGTGTTCCTTACTTGCTCAGTCGTAGATAACCTTCAGATTACTTGAACTTGACCACAAATATTCTCCGTCAGCACCCCCCAACCAACAACCCCCACTGCCATATGTCAAGACCAAAAATTTTAAAATGAGTGTTGTGCGTCAGTATGAGTGAAAATACTGTAATTACTTTTCGTCCCTGTTTTAGATGGGAATGGAGAACACGATTGTATGCTCTCATTGATTCTTCACTGGAAGGTGGGAATGTGGCTTCCCTGATGAAGTATGGTGTTCCTGCCCCAGGGATTGCATGATTTAATGTGCAAGTTACCCAGTCAATCCTTGAGTGGTTGGTTGTAATTACATCGTGTTCTTTAGGAGCCCTTGGTTTGCAGTTTTACAATTCAATACATGTGCATTCTAATCCTGTCTCCTCAAACGAAAGAGTATGATCTGGCATTTTTGGGAGTATTTTAATGGAAATTCACAGAAAAACAGTGTATGTGGATGTATTGCAAGGGACCCACAGCGTTGAGTCCCACTGCTTTTTTTAAAAAAAAAACTGTTGTTGCTTCGTGAGCATTTGTTTTTTCCACCGCTCTGCAAGGCAGCTGCTTTGTTTGCTGAATGGCTTCTTTCTTTGCTGTAACTTATTTGGTGCGGAGTTAAAGTTCCTTTTTGGTCTATCACATGCTGATAGCGGAAAGCTTGCAGAATGCTGTTCGTCTTCCACAGCCAAAAACACAATTCAATTTTATGCGTCTTAGACCAGAAAATGACGAGCTCCCTTTTGAAACTGTCCTGTTGCTGTTTAGGTACTGATGAGGATGCGATCGTTGAGGTACTGGCCAGAAGAACGATAGCCCAGAGGCAGCAGATCAAATCAGACTTCAAGACTGCTTTTGGCAGGGTATGGTTTCTGACTGCAACTTTCAGAACTCATTGAGAAATGTACTAATTGGTGATGTCAATTCCAATTCTCCTCATCCACTGCAGGCCGCCAGGTAACTGTTTCGTGGTGCCGATGTGGATCAACTGCGTTTCAGGCTTGGTGGAACTGATAGTCACACCAGGGAATATCTCCATTCATCTACTCACTTCCACTGAGAGGTCTCAATTAACCCTTTCTCATAGCCTTCAGGCAAAAGCCAAATTGAGGATAAAGTAAACATAACGGCCAGTTTATGCTGTAGTCTATCCTCCGACTTGTCTCATCTGCCTGAGTGAAGGTTACGATCTCCTGCTCGCTGTTGTAGTTTTCTCTGCCTCTCTACTATTCCATGAGTCATGACCACCATAGAGTTGATTCCTTGGATATTTGGCAGAAGTGAAGCCACTGTCCAGCTTTGGGCAATGGGATAGAGGTGGCCATTTGTAGCCCTTCACCTGCCTCGGGAATCTGGCTGTGATCAGCACTGCCCTGGTAGGGCAAGTTGTGTTCTATTCTGTCCTCATAAAAGCAGCTCACTGAAGTTTCAGAGAATCCAGAAGAAACAGAACTGAAACTCCACATCGCAAAATTGTGCAGCAACAGATGTCTATTGTGGGAAAAATAAATGGGGATGTTTGGAAAAGGAACAACCTGTTGGAGTAATAAAGCAGTGTGGTTAACCTCTTGCTCCTCACCTCCTTCACTTACACAGAACTTAAATCACAGCTCCAACTCGTGGCTCGGTTAACATGATGTTTGTTGTAACCCTCAACTTTTGACCTCTCTGTTCGCTCTTCTCCTCCTTTTTCGCCACCCTTGAGTCCATGTCGGCCAATTGCTTTCTGCTGCCTGTCTCTCGAGGCCACCTTCCTGTGTTCTCAGACTATGGTCTGTTCCCTTCCGCAGATCTTCTCCACTTAAAGCAGGTCAATCCTCTTAGTTTCCAACGACTACTTGCTGCCTGTTGAGTAAACACAATCCTGTCGCTGTGTCTTTGTGTGTTGGGCACTGAAACGTTAACGCTGTTTTTGAGCAAAAAGGAATTGTACCAGAGCACTCGGTGTGGCGGAAAACTCCATTATTCATTGCTCTGTTAACGACTGGTTATGGTTTTACTTTTCAAATTCTCCTAATTTTTTCTTGTTTTGAGTTGCTCAGTCAATATCTCTGTACCATATTACTTGTTCCTCAGCTGTTGTCACATCAGCATTGGCTTCTCTTGCTTTCTCTGTAATACAGTCATAGTCACCAGATCTGCAGCACTGGAAAAGTCACTTTGGCCCATAAGTCTGTGCCGTGGAAAAAACAACCACATGTATTCTGCTGCCATTGAGCCACATTTAGCCTATAGCCTTGTATGCTTGGCATCGTAGGTACACATCTAATGACTACTTCCATGTGCTGACTGTTTGTTTGTTTCTGCCTCTCTCTCCCCCTCTCAGGCACCGAGTTCCAGGTTCCCACCAGCCACTGGGCAGAATAAGTTTTCGCTCCTGTCCCCTGAAAACCTCATGCTCCTTCATGTAAATCCATGTCCCTGTTCCTGACTTCAGATTTAGGAGTAACCGTGTCATGTTTTTGAGGGTCTGTGGTTTGAGGTTCTGCCACACAGTTTGTTACTCTCTAAGTCAACCCTGTCAAACTTCCTCAATTTTAAATGTGTCCTAGTCCTGCCTCAGCCTGTTGACTCTGATCGCCAGCCTGCTCTGTCTCTGCTAGTCACAGAACTGACCACCTTCTGTGATAATAGGAACTGCAGATGCTGGAGAATCCGAGATAACAAGGTGTAGAGCTGGATGAACACAGCAGGCCAAGCAGCATCAGGAGCGTTTCGGGCCTAGACCCTTCGTCAGAAAATGAATTTCTGAAGAAGGGTCGAGGCCTGAAACGTCAGCCTTCCTGCTCCTGTGATGCTGCTTGGCCTGCTGTGTTCATCCAGCTCTACACCTTGTTATCTGACCACCTTCTGTATCTTGTCTTCTGCATAGTGTCTGTTTGCTGATGGCAGAGTGGACTCCAGTTCTCTGTGATGAGGCAGTGTCACTGAGGAGCCTCCAGATGAGACATGTGATACAGTTGCTCAAAGGGTTGACGTTCTTTGGCGAGAGCAATGTCTGTAATTGGCGAATCTGTGTTTGAGAGATAGTAGGCCAGGATCAGAAATAGTAGCATTGCTCCACGAGAGAGAAAAGCATAGGTGAAGAGTGATAGTGACCTCTTGAGGAGACAGTGGAATTCGGGAGGGAATGTGCTTTCAGTAATTGCTAGACCAGCAGGTTTCATTGGTGTACACAAGTCTTTATGGAGGGTACTCTTTCCCTATGAGCTGTGAATGAGCCTCCAGAGATTACGGCAATATTTGTATGAGTCTAACTGCCGTGGAAACATTTGAGAAACAATGCTTTGCTGTTCGGGTGAGTGTCTAAGTGTAAATGTGGTACTTCACCCCTCCCCTCGCAGGGGAAGCCACGTAGCGAAATTGGTGGGACCTTGCAGGACTTGAGGTAGCTTCATGTCAGCACCGTTTGCTGGAGTCGGTCACACGGTATTCTGTGTATTTGCTGCAGGAAACTAACGTGGGGAATCTCCCCGGTGTTTTCGATGCTGCTTATTCCGTTCCTTTGCGTCACGTTGACGTAGTGGTGCAAATATCTAGGAACATGTTTTCATAGTTCGAGATGGTGTTCAGGGCTCAAGGACGGTGCTTTTTAACATTGTGTCCGATCCTTTTTCCTTTTGTTTTCAATATACCTTGCTGCAGGACCTGATCAGTGACTTGAAGTCCGAAATATCTGGCAAATTTGAGCAAGTTGTGCTTGGCTTGATGATGACGCCTGTCATGTACGATGTGCACGAATTAAAAAAGGCCATCAAGGTATGTGAGCTGGTGTGAGCCCTCTGTGACTATTGGAACACTGTGTGGGAGGGGAATTGAGGGCTGGATGGGTGCCTGCAGACAAAGGATGTGAGACCCAGTGGGCTCCGACTTGTTCCGTTGACAAACGTGTGTGTGTTCCTGTCCAGGTAGTGAAGCTTCACAGTCCACCATTTAAGGCTCTACAGTGAGTTAATGTTCACCAGAATCATTGGGCATACTCGGGGTTAGCAAAGGAGCTGTGTCTCACCAGAGTTGACGTTCCATGTGATGGGAAGACAGTGGGATGTGGAATCTTGCTTCTGGTCTCCCTGTACTTGCTCCTTTATTAATGGTCAATTGGAGCAAAAAACACTTTGAGAAATTAAACATCTTTGCTCGAGGAACACTCTCAAACGGCAAATTGATCCCTCCTTGCACTGATGTTAGTACAGGCTTGATGTAGGCAACGTGGTTGCCATGTCTTTTGCTCTCAGCAGCTGTTTGACGTGAAATTAATTCTTTTTCCATGGAAGTCTTCAAAGATGTGACCAAAGTCCTCTCGTTTGACATGAGATGGAAGACCCAGGATAGGGTGGGGATGGCCTGGCTTTTGAAACTGAAGCCAAGTCATTCTCCAGTCCAATGTTGAAAACTTGTTCATTGTGGGGGAAATGCTTTTATGAAAGTAGCTCTGTTTCCACAAACGGTTACTGATGGCACGTCTGTATTACGTTGACGACTCTGGTTTCTATGTTTCTACTAATTCAGGATAGGGAACAGGATGTGGGGCACATGCACGTCTACAGGTCACAGATCAATCTTGATCTTGGTGAATAGCAGGACAGTCTGAAGGGGCTGAACGGCCTCTTCCTTTGCCCACGTTTAGCCTGCTTTTGGTTTCCAAGGCTGCTGTAAGTTGTGTGAGATTTGTCGTTGTCGCCAGTGTGAGAACTCCCCTAGTGTTCTGGCCAATGTTCATTGTGAATTCGGATCAGTAAAATAGATGCCGTCCACCCCCACCCCAACCTCCTTTGTATGAATATGTCAGTGACGTTGCCAGCTGTCTCCCTGCCACTCACCTTTCTCATCAGTCCAGCTCCTATTCAAGACTATTGATTGCCTTCCCTGGGGTTGTTTACTAAGTTCCTAAAGTGAACGGTGCCTTTACAGGTCAAGGTTTGTGAAATCGGTGTTCATTTGAGATGCAAGCTGCGTCAGTTTTTTTTAATCTTGGCCAAAAATCTCGCGTTTGAAGGCTTGTTGGAAAAGTGAGTTGTTTCTCGGCATTACTGCTGTTGACTCATGTTTGTCTGATCAATAATGCCTGCTCCTCCAGTGGGAGTCTGAGCAGCTTCTGGCCAAACGTTGCTGCCATGTGTCAGTGACACATCGCACGTCGACCTTCTGTTCGATGCACTGTTAGAACAATTGATTATTTGAAGATAAAAATATATTGGTTTTTTTTTTCTGTAAAGAAATGTCATCCTGCAAGGTTGTCTCCACCAGAATCAATCAGTGAGGCTCTTTTCTCTCTGGAGTGTCTCGAATGTGTGATCAGAAATGGCACATTATTCAAGGTCATTATTGGATTCCCTGTCCATGATTTCTGAAACAGGTCAGCTGGTGTGTTTTGTCGAAGTTGAATACATGAGAGCACAGAAACAGGCTTGTTCAATCACCTTTTCACCTTGACACTAAATAAGAGGCCTCCCTGTTCCCTGGTAAGCATTTCTTTCATGTAGAATGTTACGGAGGTTTGTCTCCTCTCGGAAACATGTAAGTGCACTCTGCGACCTTGCAGTCTTTCCTGAACTTGGTCAATCCTCCCTCCAACACTGCACCGACAGAGGAATTGCTGAAATGAGCCATCCCATCTTCGTTTACTGTTGTTGGATTGTTGTTCGGTTACATTAGCTGATGCACTCTCTCTCTGAAGGTACAGTCACTGTTCCAGGAGTAATTAATTGCGCCGAGGATTTTTAAACATAGCCCGAGGTGCTCTGTTTAAATTGGAAGCCTTTCCTTTGCCATGCCATGCATGGTGGTGTTTTTGTTTGGGTCACGAGTGGTATCCCAGGCTGTGACAGAAGCTGCAATGGCTATATTCGTTCTGTTTTGTTTCTGGGCGGCTTGCGGTGCCTTCAGGGCTGTTATCATCATCTATTTTCTGGTGAACAGTGAATGCATCATGAGTACAATATGTTTCTCTGCAATCTGAGAGGAAGCTGCGACTAACTAACACTGTTTGTCCCTAGGGTGCTGGGACTGATGAAGACTGTTTAATTGAAATTTTGGCTTCACGGAGCAATCGTGAAATTCAGCAAATTAGTGCCACTTACAAGAAAGGTAAACTTTTTTTTTTTTCCCCTCTTATTGCTGGAAAATAAAACTGCTGTTTATGGCGCATTAAACTCTCTGGTCCTTCTGCCCCATTCGGAACTTTGGTTTAGTTGTCTGGTATGTGATGTGAGTGTACAGGCTTTCTCTGATATACCAGCAGCATGTCATCTTTATGGAAACTTTGTGGTGCAGTGAGGAAGTCTTCCACTGAATGTGTAAAGTCACAGGCTGTGACCAAAAGCTTGGTTAGATCCTTACCAGGGAGATTGAGAAGTGCAGTCGGAAAGGTTTGTCAGGGGAAGTGGTGGAGGCGGTTAAAATTAGAAAGTTGTAAAAGCATGTATGGGTTTATGAATAGAAAGGGTTTAGAGGGATATGGGTCCAATACTGGCAAATGAGATGGATTAATTTACCATATCTGGTCAGTATGGACCAATTAAATTGAAGGGTCTGTTTGCGTGCTTATATGACTCTGAACAGCAGGGCTTAGAGTTTTGATTCCAAGATGGGTAGTTGACCTAAATATAATTTTGTGAAACGGGAATGTCAAAAAGGCTGTCGGCATGTTCTGTGGTAGGTGATCCTCTTTTCTTCTAAAAAGGCCAGACTCCAATGGAACAGTGACTAAATTCAGCACTTTGTGGGAAACCTGGTTTCTGTGGACCCTGGGCTATGAATAGGATGTGGATAGTGTTGTGTTTACATGGATTGGGTCAATGTGTAGGTCCATTCACTTTGTTCTAGGTTCAGAAAAAGTTGTCCAATAAACCAAGGTGCTTTTTTTGTTGTGTGTGTGGGTTAGTTCAGAAGCCAGTTCAGCTTCACTCTTGGAAACAGTTGGGGGACCAGTCCACCCTCAGAATGGATTAAATTGTGAAACTTTCCACTTAGGACTGTTGGTTGAGGAAGCTTCAAGTTTTTGTGCGTGGAGATTTGTGCCTGGGATTTGTCAAGATTCAGCAACTTATCATCCGAGTTTGCAGCGAGGAAGCCGTGAGGAGTCGGTTAGAACCTGAAGAGTTGAGTGCGTGAATTTTCTCAACTCTTGAATCTTGGCAACCACTACTTTCATGCACTTTGTTTTGCTGTGTGTTTTGAGATCTTGCAGAAGGTCTCCTAATATGTAGATTTTTTTTTTTGTGAAGTAAGCTTCATTTGAAGAAATCTGAGCTCTGGCAGCCATGTGTCTCAGTGACTGACCACCTGTTAACTGACTCGACAAAAACAACTAAACCCCCAATGTATTCGGGCAGATTTCATAGTACCTGAGATCTGTTGTTGAATTGTACTGTCGCTAAATTATAAAGAGGGTCTGGATGACTGGCCACGGGTTCGTGAACCGGCTGTGTTGGAGAATTGCAGAAACAGCTGAGGGTTGTAGACTGCAGAGAGTGAGAATTGGAGAGGGGCAGATGACAGAAAATTTCAATTCTGGATTGAATACTTTAAAATGGAAGCATTGAACGTTAACTTGGACAGGTGCAATATGCTGGTTGTCTTTGCCTGACGGTGGCGCCTGAAATGGTGTCAGTGTTTATGTGTCTCCATTTTTCACTGTCCAGCTGATACGTGGCGTTTTTATTTTCTGCTTTTGCAGAGCATGGCAAGAGTCTGGAGGATGACATCTGTGGGGACACTTCCCATATGTTCCAACGAGTGCTCGTGTCCCTGGCAACGGTAAGGAGCAGCTGGCAGATCCTAGCCTGCCCTCCAGTAAGGGTCTTAAGGTCAGGAACTGGGCAGCTACAGTCGCAACCTCTCTGACATCTGACATTTGTCAGAATGTGCTGCTGTCAGAATACTCCTGCTGTCCTTGGCGTATGCTTCGACTCCAGCTCCAGAAAATGGCGTGTTAATTTTATCAGCCAGAACCGACCAGCGTTTCTGTTGGATATGAAGCCAGCGTGTCTGAGTAGGACAGTGTTTGGAGGGAGTGAGCAATGTAAGGCCAAGGATCCATCAGCTCTTAAGTTGTGCCAGGAAAGAGTTCCCATACCTCTTCACTGCTGTGTACAACTCATTTTCCTTTCTCTCGTTCTTGCTGTGAGACCTATTTGTGTCATGTGGCTAGTTTTATAACTATTCTGGAAGCTGTGTCTGTCAGACCCATACAGATGCCTTCAGATTTGAACAAATGAGGTGTGACTGTGTCATTGCCATCATCCGTAGCCAGGGCCATCGGCTCACAGTTGGCTAATGATGCCCCCTGTCTGCACCTTCTTGCTGCTTTTGGGTGACTGATTCCTGGCTGTTATCTGCCATTCTCTCTCTAGCACAGGGGAGGCAAATCCCACAATTCCTTTGGCCGGAAAGGGAATCGAAGCCCCACAGGTCAGTTCTTGGTGACAAAGTGTGCAACCCCGCCCCCCCGTCTCTGATTTGGTCAGTAGGCCAGTTTAAGACCCTGTCTCCTGTCAGTCCGCTGTACCATCAACGGAGAGTGAAACTGACATTGCTCCTGATCGGGAAAAAAAATCATAGATAATTCTCGATGCTACAAATCTGAAACAAAAACAGAAGTTGCCGGGGAACTGAGGAAGGGTCACTGGACTGGGAGCGTTAGCTGTTTCCTCGTGGATGCTGCCAGACCTGCGGCACTCTTCCAGCAACTTGTTCCTGATTTACAGCATCTGCAGCTCTTTGGGCTGTTATTTAGGTTCTGCAGAAACTCTGATCTGGCAGCATCTATGAAAAGAAATGAGAGTTCATGTTTGAGGTTCAAGTTAAGAAGGAAGGCCACTGGTCAACCTCACCCTGTGTTTTAGATGTCCCACCCAGCAGGATGGGACCTGTCTGAGTTTATCCTGTGAAACCACTTTGGGAAGCTTGCAGGTCCCAGTGAGATCACCGCTTAGGCTGCAAAGCTGTAGAGAATCAATACCCATGAGATGGATAGTTTCATCATAGGACAGCTCCCACATCCCAACTCAGCCAGTTTTGGGTTTAAAAGTAGCCTGATGTTGGCTCTGAGGGGATGAGGAGGCTGTGTGTTTTCTCTTTCTGTGGACTGACGGGGGTAAAATTGGAGGGTGAGACCGGAGGCTCTGGTCCCTGAGTTGAACGATGTGCAATAACGGGAATGGGACTGTCTGTGGTCCGCTGACCGCCCACAGGCGTCTGGTCAGACCGTAGTTCAGCAGCTGTCAGATGTAATTGTCCCCGAGTCGATGTTGTAGTGAATTCCAGATCTCGGCATGTCCGCAAAGCTGTACTCCCAGGACTCTGGGGTTATTGTGTGGTGACTTCCTGTCTGCGTGAATTCTGTCGCTAAGCTCCGAGAAATTAACCCTTTTGCACTGTTGGCTACTTCCTCCTCGCAACAGGCAAATACAGAAACCTGTGTTTGCTGCTTCACAGGGTAACCGTGACGAAGGAAGCGTTGTGGATGAAGAGCGAGCCAAGCAGGATGCGCAGGTAAGTCAAGACCTGAGAGCTCAACAACCACCACGAATAAATGTGAGCCACTCGAATACTAAAATCACAGGCCAGTTGAGCGGCTGTAACATGAGTAGATTGCTTCCAGCTAAGCCCGCAGCTCTGCAGGTCACAGATTGGGGTCTTTGCTCCTGATTTTTCAGACCTCTGCAGGTACATGGCTGTGATAACTCTGTACTTCACCGTGCCTTCATGGATTGCGATAATTCTCTTGGATCTGATGGTGGTCAGACTTGAACTCCACTCTGCTCAGACTGAATTCACTTTGCCGATTACTTTGTCTCTTATCTCCTGAGATCAACCGAAACAACGTATTTTGACTTTTTTCTTTCTGGTCAGACTATTTCTGCTTCCAGCTTTTTCCCCCTACTCCTCTCTTTAGGGCCCCTTATGTAGTCAGGAGTGAACACTGATACGTTACAACGCAAATGGCACCTTTTATAGGAAATGTCACACGATCCTAATCTTTGATAGCACTAGAGCAGGGATATTTGCACTCTTGCTGACAGGAAGGTGATGATTCTGCGGTGAAAGATTTCAGCTGTGAAGCTGGAGTGGTTCGTGGTGACCAGTCAGTGTCACCGCTACACTACCTGGCTGTTTTATCCCCATGTCTGCCTTCTCCCTGCTCCTGCACTCACCCACCTGCCACAGTCCTTTTGCATTTTTCCGTGGATCTTTCCCAGCTCCTGGTTGGGCCAGTCTGTGTGGTGGATGAGCTATTCGCACAGCTCACCTGCTCCTGAGGCTCTGTCAAGCAACTGCTCAATGTATAGTTAGTAACAAGGTGAGCTCGAACAAACAGACTATTGGGGACTGTGTACAAACTGTGACGAGGCTGAGCCTTGGAGAAACGTGCTGTGTTGGTGAGACAGACTCAGACTCAGCCGATTTATAGGCTGTCTGCAGCTGCCGCCACTGAGAGCTTGTGGTCTTGGTACAGCTCTAGTTTGATGTAAGTTGATCGGGGCTGAACCACAGCGCGATAACTAGGTAGTTACATGCTCTGTCTCCATGTTTTCATAGGAACATGGAGCGATTGGGCATTTCAGCCCTCGGAGCCTGCTCTACATTTCGCATGATCATGGCTGATTCGTTCCTGGTCTAAATGCTACTTTGCTGCCTACACCCCATAGCCCTTTATCCTGCTTTTCATCAGAAACGCCTACCTCATTCTTAAGTCCGTTGAATGATTCTGCTCCTGCTGTGCTCTGGGACAGTGATTTCCACGGACTCTCAACCCTCTGAGGGAAGTAGGGTCAAAACCTGAGACGAGGATAAAATATCTCCTCTCACGTTATATCCATGATCTCCTCTTGTTTGGCTCACGAAGGACAGCGTATCTGTTCAATGCCCACCTTTTTTCAATCCCTTTCAGCATTTTACATAACCTCAATCGGATCCCCCCTCATGGTGCTGAACTCCAGCAAGTACAAGCCCAACGTGTTCAACTGCTCCTTGTAAGTCAGCCCTTTCATCCCTGGAATCACTCTGATGAAGCTCTGCTGAACTGCCTCCAGTGCCACCACATCCTTCCTCAAGCAAGGAGGCCAAAACTGAACTTAGTACTCCAGGTGTGATCTCACCAATGTCTTAAATAAGTGTAACAATGCTTTTTTACTTCTATAATCCTGTCCTTTTGGAATAAATGCCACGATTCCATTTGCCTTCCTGTAGTGTGCACTTTTTTTTTTTTGAGAAATCCAATCCCCACAAAAGGGTGTTGGTGGCTGGGCCAGCATTTATGGCCCATCCCTAATTATCCAGAGGGCAGTTAAGAGTCACCCACACTGCTGTGGGTCTGGAGTTAGATATAGGGCTTCCCCAAAGGATATGGGTGAACTAGATGGGTTTCTTCCAACAACGGACAGAGGATTCATGGTCATTAATCGACCGTGTTAATTTCAGATCCTGTAGCTGTATCCCACTTTGTGCAATTCAGGCACTGAGATGCCCAGATCCCCCTATAGTGACACACGTTGAATCTGCTTCCTTCTGTCTCCCTCCCCTCTCAACAACTGGATGTTGCAACAAGTTAGATCTTGTTTAGATATAGGACTGTGCTGTTTATTTAACTTGTGCTCACTCTCCGATATAACCCTCTTTGCAGTTTTTCCGATGAACGTATCAAAGACATTGACATTCCCAAGTAGACCCAAAAGATAGAAATCGATGTACCATCCACAATGCAGTCTGTCCTGTCTGCTGGCCATTCAACTTGTCTGTATCCTATTCCAACATCTCGTTTGCGCAGAGAACGATTGCCTTGTGGAACCATGTATACTGACTGTGTTTGTTTGAATCTGGATGTTATGTTGACTACAAATAAGCTTCCATCTTTGAACCTGTAATCCACGTGTTGCCTTTGAAAAGCATCCTGTGGCTTTCAAATTTGAGCTGTGTATGTGTACACTGCCTGCAGGAGGTAGAGCTCAGGAGAACGTGTTAATTTAATGCTGCCAGTTAATGCGCTGCTTCCTGAAATGGCAGCACAGAGCAATCAGTAAACAGCAAACCCTGAAAGTCAGCAGCTGACAGCTGTTGGCCGTGTAGGGGCTGAGCGTGTACAAGCTCCCACCCTGGCATATGCAAGCCTGTGCCCAAGCATCTTGGTGTTGGGTGGTGTAGAACATGACTCGAGCACTGGGTGTGTGGCTTCACTCCGCAGCCCCACACTGAGAAGAAATGCTTCGTTCTGGCCTTTCCACGAGGCCTCCTTCCTGCACTTTAACTTGTTCAGTGGGACCTTTAAGTGCAAAATGGAGTTCCTGTCTCTTTTTTTTTTTTTTTTGAAAGAAAAGAGACAGCTTCACATTACTGTGAACGATTCCACAACCTGTTCACTAACGCTGCCTCTTGCTGTCTTCGGTGATGCTATTCAGCCATTGGTCTCCAGTGGTATGTGAATGACCTCACAGCAAGAATACCTGTTCACAACTATGTCTCACTGCAAATTGTTCTGTGTTCCTTTTTGTGACACTGTAAACCAGGTGCTGTATGAAGCAGGCGAGAAGCAGTGGGGCACTGATGAAGTTGCCTTCTTGAGTATTCTCTGTGTCCGGAACCCAGCCCATTTACGAAAAGGTGAGCCTTTCAGTGGTTCAAACACAGACTTGGAGACGAGGTGCAAGTGTTGTAATTGTGCAGTATTTCAAAAGGACGTTGGCGGATTGACCGAGTAGACCAGCAAGCAGTAGGTCATGTTTATCGTGGACAAGTGTGAGGTGTTATATTTGGACACACAGACCACAGAGACAGGGTAAATCAGGGGTACTTTTCTGCAAGAGATGCAGGAAAAGAAGGACCTGGATGTGTGTGCGTGCAGTTCACTGAAGTTGGCAGGACAGATGGAGAGGGCAGAGAATAAAGCCCACAGGGCATCGGGGATGGAGAGGATCAATAGTCAGTGGTCACTGCACACTATGGTACCAACAATATCAGTTTCAAAAAAAAGATGAGGCCCTAAAAGCAGAATACGGGGAGTTACAAAGCAAGCAGGGCCTCAAAAGGCAGTGGTTTCAGGATGGCTACCAGTGCCACGTAGTGTACAGAGTAAGAACAGCAGGATAGATCTGATGGGCACACAGTGCAACAGATGGTGTGGTCAAAGGGTTACATATTCCTGGGGCATTGGGACCACTACAAACCGGACAGCTTGCACCTGGGCAGTCCTGTGACTGAAGCCCTACAGGGAGGCATTTGTGCTAATGATGGAGGATTTAATTTAAACTGACAGGATGTGGAAACGGATGCAGGGAGTCAGAGGAAGGGCAATCAGTGACATGAACGATACGTGGAAAGGTGGGGAAAAGAGAGCTGAAAGGTCAAGGGATTGAAGGTGAGAATCCAACAGCCACAACTTTCCAAAAAAGGAAGGAATGGGACAAGGAACATACAGATCACTTGAAATAAAGTGGATGACCTAATCCCGCAAATAGGATATAGCAGGGATTATGCAGAGATGGTTGCAGGGTGACCAGGGACAGGAACCGGACATGCAGGGATATTCAGGATTTCGGAAGGACAGACAAAAAGGATAAGGCTGTGGGAATGCATTATTGGTTAAAGAGGATATCAACGTAACATTGATCCAATATCTTTGCTCAGAAAATGTGACATCTGTGTGGGTAGCTTTGAGAAATAACAAACAAAAAGCTTAGTGAGGGTGAGAGAGAGAGAGAACCAGACTGCAGCGATATTGGGAATGGCAAAAACCAGCAAATCCGAGCGACGTTGCTAAAAGGAGGTCTGGAATTGTGGGTGACTTCAATCTGCAGTTGGATTGGGGGAATCACATGATTCCTGATAGCATAGCGAAGGAAATCCTGGAACGTCCCCAGAATCGTTTGCTGCACCAATACATGGAGGAAACGACGAGAGAAGAGGCCGTCACAGACTGGACACGATGCTGTGAGCAAGGAATCATTGGTAATGGAGCTGTGAGAGACGCTTTGGTGATGAGTGACCATAATCTGATAGAAATCTCCATCCAGAAGGACAAGGAGGGAGTTGATGCTGAGGCTCGGGTCCTGAATCTCCAGGGAAAGGATGACCGGATGAGGTCCGAGTGTCAGCCACTTCTTTATTCCCCATTAGAAATTCCCTGGTTGTGAGGGATCCGCATTTGTTTTGACCAATATTTTTCTCTTTAGATAACAACTGAAATTTTACAGTCACTTCTCCTGTTCCCCACAGGTTTTATTCCCATCCTGTGTTTTCCTTCTCTATCAATCCCTTCATCCTCCTTTCATTGCTAAACTGTTCCCATTCTCAGATCTGTTGTCTTTTCTTGCTAATGTGTACACCGTTTTTTTTTTTTTCCTTCCCTCTCTACGTTTTCCTCATAAGCCATGGTTTGTTCACTCTTCTCCTTGTACTCCTGTGCCAGACAGGAATAAACAATTTTTCTCCTTCGCCCATTCACTGTTCGAATGTTTTGCTATTGCCTTCCCACTGTCATTCCTTTCAGGAATGTCCCTGCTGACAGAAACCTTCCCTGTCTATGCTGTCTGCTCCATTTTGTGATCCAACATGTAGAAGGAGTGGCTCTCACTTAGGCAACGGTACACTGGGTTTCAGAGATTGAAAACCTACAGCGTCAAGGCAGCCCATTCAGCCCGTAGAGTGCACACACCCTCCAAAAAGTATCCTACCCAGCCGCGCACCCCCGGCCTGTCACCCTGCATTTCCCGTGGCTAACCCACCTAAATTACACATCCCTGGACTCGATGGGAAATTTGTGAAGAACAGATTGACGTACCAAAACAATTGTATTACCGCAGCAGAGGCACGTGGAGCCTGTAGGCGACAGCGATCGCTTTTCAGGATAGTGACCAGAGGACCAATGTGGGGGACTTGGCAACAAAATGCATCTTTCATCTGAAAGATGGCACCTATGGTGGTGCAGTGCTGCCCGAGTCCAGTCCTGGCTGTGTTGTTGGAGAATTCTGTGCTTGAGTGTCTCCTGGAGTGGGATGTGAACCCATAGCCATCAGCCTCTGAGGGCCTGAATGTTGCACACTGGGCCACCACCATGTTTTTCTGGACAAAGTGCCTGCCGCTGTCACACTGTGCCTCGTGCATCAGCTAAATGTTGACTGTCTCCTATGAATCTCAAATCGGGTCCTTCAGGATCTGTCCAAAACTGCTGCTCTATTGCAGCCTGTTGGGAAGAAATGGGACTGCATCTTCAAACTTTTTTCTTCAGCCAAAGCACAAAACAGGAAAGATCCCTTTGGCTGAAAAGGGCACAAGTACCAAGTCTGTGCCTGATTGCAAACTGAGCTGACAGCAGCCGGTTTCACCAGAAGCTTTGTCTCCAGACACAATGTTCTGCCAATTTAAGATTGTTTGTTTAAACTGTATCTGATGCCTCAAGGCAGCTCGAGCTTGGCCTTCGTGTAATGAGATGTAAATTGTAGAAAAATCAAATGCCTGGAGACAGAAAGGTGTCTTCTTGACAGTACAATACCAAGGAGGTGCTTTATGTTATTGTGTGGTCCCAATGGAATATTAAATGTAGTCTCCTGGGATGTTCAACCCTCTGTAACACACACCCTTTCTTTCTGAGCAGCTGGCAGCATCAGCATGTACTGTTGTGATCGTTTTGTGTATCTCTGCAAGCTGAGAAATAGTCTTCCTTCGCCAGTTTGCTGCGGCATCAACTGATTTGGAATTTGTGTGCGTGGAAACCCCTCCATTGGGCAGTGTCAGTGAGCATTGGACAGGAAAGGGGGATTGGGCCTGCAGGGCACTGCAGCGTTTAAAGACTGTGACTTCATTCAACTTGACAGGCCGCTGATGATCTCTCTGCTCCAGAGGAGCACTGTTCCACGTGACCCAGTTCATCTCCCTCATCATTTAGACGATGCCACGTGTTCTCGAGTACAAAACTGCAGGAGTACAGGGACGAGTTCTCGGTGTTGTGTGGTGACACCATCTTAGATGCAAGTACCTAGGTACAAAAACTTTAAGAATAAGGTAGAATGAATTAAGGAACTAAGTCTAAAAAGCTGAGGATATTATTATTTTTAAAAAAATAATGCATTAAAGCTTTAAGTGCAAACATTGCAGTCTTTAAGTGACGAGCCATACTGAGAATGTACTTCCGACAATCTGCTCTGCTTTGGCATGGTGTCCCAAGCTGGCTGTATTTCACCTCCTCTTGTCAGCACTGCAGATGTTCGGGGAACCCTCATAGTGCATTGGGCTGACTCCCGGGGCCTCAGACCGACAAAGTCCTGATTCAGGCACCTTGCTTTTGGTCCCCTGGCATTGCAGTTGCTCCAGTATCTGGAAAGTCACAAATTGTTTGGGGACAAATGTCACACAAGCTTGGAGAAGCTTGACGGGATTGGAGCCTGTCCCTATCAGCATCAGCTTGGATTGCTCACATTGATAACCTTCTGACACTTGCCATGGGGAAACACAGCAGGAGGGAGGCTCCATGGTTTTGTTTTTGACTGGGAATCTGTTCCTCTGCCTTGGCCATCTCTCACTGTCATCGAGGCAGAAATCACTTAGAAAGACAAGTACAAAGCTCTTGTTCCACATTCTGTAATGGGATGGAGGTTCCTCTTTTCCCCAAGGATACAGGGGCAAAAAGGTGACCCAGCTCCCTGAAGTTCAGTGCCTTGTCCCACGTGGTTCAATTTACTGACGCAGACTACAAGCACTGCCCCAAGGGATGGTTGGAAAGTGTGGGGTTTTTTTTTTTTTAGTCTTGCCACTTTCCTTCCTGAAAGTTGAAGACTGAATACCAGCCTTGTTCACGGTGGGCAGAGGGGCTTGTCGACAGCCAAACATGGCATGATCAACAGCACTGAATGGCCCTTGAGCCTGGACAGCCTGTGTCTTTTCCCTGTGATCCCTTTTGAGATTTTTGCACAGTTTTTTGCCTCTGTCTGTGTACCGGAGAGATTGGCATCACCAAGCCTAATGCTGTCCTATCATTGGGACAAGCACTAGAGCAGCCACCAGAAACTGAAGGCTGTGCGTAAGAATGCAGGGTGCGCAGGCAGCTGGGGGATGCAGTGTGCAAGCTGCTGTGGAAGGAGAGCTAGAATGGCTTCCTGCTTTCTGGTAACCAAGCTAACTTGGCAACACACTGACCAAGTGGAAATGCCAGTCGACCATTGTTCATGTGCTCCCTTTCCGAACAGTCTTTGAAGAATACAACATCGTTGCGAATAAAGACATCGAAAGCAGCATTAAAGGAGAGATGTCTGGCAGCCTGGAAAGGGCGTTATTAGCAATTGGTGAGTGGTGTCTTTTCTCCCCTCTCCCTGACTGAGTTTGCCCTCTCTGCGCACTTCACGCGGGACTAATGGCTTTTGAATCTCTCTCTCTCTGAATCGCCCTTACCCCACAGTTAAGAACATGAAGAACCAACCTGCCTACTTTGCTGAGAGGCTGTACAAGTCTATGAAGGTAAATAGACCCGATGCTTGGTGCTAACGTTGGCCAATTCTCTTGCGAAGCTTTGCGGTGTCGTTAGGTGCTGACTGAAAACTTCACTGGTCACCGGGTGTGTGTGGGGTTTGAGCCATTCGACCCAGCCCGCTTATAGTTTGCCAACCCACAAACACTTTGTGATGTTGGAATACCTGAGCTGTTTTGAGTTTCTCTGCCTAATATCCAGGAGGCAGCTACACTGTGCAGGAATGGAAATCCTTCCAATCTTGTCCCGTCAATGCCATCCATGTTCAGTGAGCTGACAAATGTGTCTGTGCGTGACGCTTGGGTTCTGTGAAATGCAGGTTGAATATGAAAGCTGACTGGGGCCATGCAATTATAAGGTCAGCTCCAAGCCCATTCAATGCATCAATTGCTTTTCCCCAAAACAATGCAGCTGGTTGCATTCCTGCTGGTGTTTCTCCACCAAAACTGAGCTGCTATTCCCAGCAAAATAATAGCCGTTTCTACCTTCGGAAACCATTTCACGTGACCTCGACCAAACTGGCCACTCCAGCTCACATCGATTTTTGTTTTTCTCTGTGCTGGGGTAGCACGGTGGCTCAGTGGTTAGTACTGCAGCTTCACAGCGCCAGAGACCCAGGTTCGATTCCAGCCGCGGGTGACTGTCTCTGTCTCTGTGACTGTCTCTGTCTCTGTCTCTGCGTGGAGTTTGCACATTCTCCCTGTGTCTGTGTGGGTTTCCTCTGGGTGCTCGGGTTTCCTCCCGCAGTCCAAAGATGCGCAGGTTAGGGTGGATTGGCTGTGGGAAATTACAGGGATAGGGTAAAGGAGTGAGTATGGGTGGGATGCTCTTTGGAGGATCACTGTAGACATGACGGGCAAAATAGCTTGTTTCCACACTTTGGGGATTTGCCAGCTTTTTAAAAAACCAATTCTCCTGTGGGGAGAGTTGAGGAGTCACTTTGTTCACATGTACAGTTAAAAATGTAGCTTCACACAGGATGACAGTGAATTTGACCTTGCTGATATTGGTTAGATACAGTCAGTGTGCAGTGAATGAGAGGTTCACTATCGCCTGCTGTGTAGCAATAGCTGTTTTCTCTCAATGGACAGCTCTTTGTCTGCTGGTCAAACACCACTTCTGTCTGTTCAAGCTCACAGTGCATTGCAGAGGGAGTTTGCCTGTGTGAGAGGCTCAGTGCTGTATTCAGAACGATTTCTGAGCTCCGTAATGATAGGGTTATTGTTGAACCATGAGAAAATAAAACCCAGGCTTATATTTTCATCCGACCCTTTCACAGTCTCTGCACTTGTATCTGAAGTGTCGTTACTGCCGACCAATCGAATGCAAGATCCCTCAAACAACAGCGATCTAATCGCCATGTTTGATTTCAAATGTTTCTTTGAGAGAGCACTCCCTTTAGTCATCAATGTGGTATCCCAGATTCTTTTGAGGTCAGTGGTAGAGGGTGGGCACACAGGCCTCTGTGCGGGACAGTGTCCAAGTGCTGACGCTGCTCAGTGTAGCATTCCCTCAGTATGGCCCTGGACAGATCAGCTTCTATTCCTGCAAGAGTTTTTGGTCGCCTTTTCTCTTCTTTCTCCCTTCCCCCCCCCCTCCCCTTCCCCCCCCCCCCCCCCCCCCAACAAGCACAAAACAACTGTCTAACCTGGTGCTGTCTTGATCTTTAGGGGGTTGGAACAGATGACAACACCTTGATCAGAGTCATGGTGTCTCGCTGCGAGGTTGACATGCTGGACATTAAACAGGAGTTTCAAAGGATGTACGGCAAGTCCCTGTATTCTTTCATCAAAGTAAGTGCGTGGTGAGGAGATGCTGTCAAGACAAATCATACCTACTTATTGCTGATGAATTGTAGCTGAGACACTGTTGAGGAACAGTTCATACACATAGGTGGAAGCTGACGTGGAGACTGTACAAGATTAACGGTGTTCACCACTGTTTAAAAATCACATTGAATCTGCCCCAGTTTCACCCTTGCCATCGTTGAAAGGTTATTTTTGTTTCTTCAGAATAGTGACCTGTAACAACTTGAAAATGAGGAGCTTGATGAATCCCTACACTCTGTCTCTCAGCTAAAGCTACTTGACCTCTGTCACGTTGAGACCCTGTTTCTCATGTCCCGAGATTCCCCAAAAGATCAAAAACCTGTCTATCCCAGCCTCGCGTGTATTCGGTGATGGAATGCGCACACTGCTCTGGGGCACCAGTACTGCCCCTAATACCAGTATTATCTTTTCTTAAACGAAAAAAGAAATTGCTGGAGAAACGGGAGCAGGTCCGGCAGCATCAGTGGAGGGAAAGCCGTTAACGCTTCAGGTTCAGTGACTGTCCTTCAGAATTGCTGGTAGCTGGGCAAGGCATGGTTTTTAAAGAGAAGGTAGGGTGTGGGGATAAGGAGTAAATGATAAGTGGAGAGAGAACAACAGACAAAGGAGTAGATAAAAGTCAGCTCAGGAGAATTAAAATCTGGGGGCTATTAGTAGCTGACGAAGAAAGGTCGCAGCCCATGTAATGAGAAGGCCTCTTGTGTGGGGGTGGGAGGGCGCTCAAGCCCTAAAATTGTTGGACTCCATTGAGTCTAGAAGACTGCACAGTTCCCAACGGAAAATGAGGTGCTGTTCTTTGACTTTGTGCTGAGCTTCGTTGGAGCATCGCAACAAGCCTGAGACACAGATACCAGCCAAGGAACGCCGTTTAAGGGGCAGGCAACAGGAAGCTCAGGGTCTCCTTTATGTCGGTGTTCTGCGAAGCAGTCACCCAGCATCGTTTCTTAAATCTGGAGATCAATTGCACACCACTCTTTGCTGTGAAGTGCAATGTGACTTGGAGCACTGAATGTTTTTATCAAATGGCTAAACTGAAGCTAGGCTCTTGAGTTTTTAAATTAGCTCAAAACCTCTCAATTGCAAATCATGATAGATTGTTTTCAGGATTTCAATCTGACAATACAGTGTAGGCCAGAAAGTGAACATCTTCCACTATGTGTTGAAAAGTAACAGGAATCTGTACGAACAAATAACATATTTACTGAATTGTGGAAAATTGCACTGATTTAGCTTTTTAAGACATGTCCTTCGACATCTCTTGGTGCCATGAAACCTGTAACATAAAGTGCATGGTCTTTTTGGAGACAATGTTTGTGTTTTTCATTTGGGAGGATGTTGAGTCCATTTTGGGATAGTCTTTTTCTGTTCCAGTTAGGGAGCTGGCCCATATGTTGACATTCCGGCCAGGGACAGGGATGCATGGGTGCAGAACAACAGGCATGCAGTTGGCAACAGCAGAGGGTTTGAGCTGAGCCAGAAAGAGCTGTTGTGATTCACGGACGGGCCGCAGAATCATCTCTCTCTATTCCGAGAGAGCCCCAACGCTTGACTGGCCACTGGGACTGACTGAAATCCTTTCATTGGCACAAGATAATCCATGTGTGCCCTTTTTAAAGAAATGCAAGGATGGTACTTTTCCCTAAGGTTTCGGGGGCAGCTGCAGATGAAAGCTGTAAGGATTTTAAAATCTAGATGAAGCTAAAAGTCTTGTGCAAGAGGTTCACCATGGGTAAAAGTTAATAAGAGATCATCAAGATATGTAGAGTCTCTGTGTCTCTGTGTCTCTGTGTCTCTGTGTCTCTGTGTCTCTGTGT
>JAHRHZ010000003.1:2796526-2818744 GCA_024137785.1 Ginglymostoma cirratum
ACGTTTCGGGCCTAAACCCTTCATCAGAAATGGATTTCTGATGAAGGGTTTAGGCCCGAAATGTCGAGTTTTCCTGCTCCTATGATGCTGCTTGACGTGCTGTGTTCACCCAGCCCCATGCTTGTTATATCGAGAATTTGATTGAAGCCTGTTCCTAAGTGAAGAATGGAATTGGAATTATCAAGGTCTTTATTTCTTCCATTGATGTTGTGTTGGAATTGTGCAGGTTTTTTCCCAAGCTTGTATGTGTCTCCAATTTACAGGATTGTAACATTGCACTGTGGGTTTGTCAGTGTTTCATCAGCTTGGGTGACTTCACTAACATTTCAGGCAGCAGTGTGTTGGACAATCTCGATTAGTAATGTTGCTGCGAGTTACACTAGCGTTCCTTGCAGAAATCTGTTGATTTGGGATGTGTGTGGAAGCTGATGTAGTAGGAGAGCCATGAATGAGATGGAAACCAGCCAGTACTGTATGCTGTTCACTTGGACCTGACCAGGATTTTATGGGCTTGACCGCTCACTGCTGGGGGATCAGCCAATGCTTCTCATGCTTGCCGACTGACACTGACAGACCCTTTTTTTTTGTATTCTTTCAGCATACCACACAAATGCTTTGAAAACCCATGCAGAACCTCTTATTGCCTACCCACTACTCCTCCCACCACCACTGCCTCCTCCCCATCCCCTGCCAGCCTGGAAAACCTCAGCACTCCAGTCTTTCCCTCCAGTAAAGCTGCACCGTGCCCCTCTGCTATGTTGTGAATTGAGCACAGGCCAGATATTAAACCTTGCAACGGTGCGATCCACAGGTTTCCTTAATCCAAAAAGGCTCAGTCACCAAGTTCGGGCATTAAAACCCAATGTAATCTGATGGCCGCAAAAAGACAATATTTTTTTCTGTTCTGTCCAACCTCCATCGATCCAGCCAATGTGGCAGAGTCGGGCTGGTTTGCAGTGAATGTATGTGAGGAACAACAGCAGTGTGTGTACCTCAGTCGGGACAACGGTCTGTGATCTGTTCCCAATCGCCCATCTGCCAGTCAGCGTGACCCAGTGGTGCGATAGCCGTGGTATGTCTGCCTCCTAGTGATCACAATGTGAAATGCACTTTCCCCACCCCGACCTCACTCATTTTTCCCAGAGGGAATGGATGCAGATTGTAAATGACACATACGTGATGGATACGAGTCATGGGAATTGTGTTCCAGAGTGAAAGTTGTTGAAAGAGCAGTTGCCTGTGCCCACATGTTTCCATGGATGAACAGTAATGAAATCACAATGATGACCAGGTCATGGCTATGTGTGGGAAATTGCTCAGTGCAAATGGACTCTCCTCAGTTCTCCAGGGACACGTTAAATAAAGTGCTTTGGGGTGCACCAGCTGCAATATGAATGTAAGCCTGTTCCAGCTGTCTCCAAGTAATTTGTGGCCCATCGTATTGGGTTCCTGGCTGTCTTGGCACAGTAAGATCCCACAAACAAAGCCTCTGTTTTCTTAACATGGAAGGATGAACATGTTCCAGAATGTCTGAGGATCCCTCCTGTTCCTCACCATCATGTTACATGATGTTGTACGTGTACCATTGGAGAGCAGCGGCAGGGGGTCGATGTGGTACCAGCCCCTCTGGTGCTGCATCTCCTTTATTCGACAGCAACAGCAATGTTTGGGCTTGGTCTGGAAGCTCAGGTCCTGAGTGTGGCTTTGAACCATTGACTGTCAGGTTGAGGGTGGTAACATTCTGGAGAACTCCTTGTTGAAACATGCAGAGAAATCTGTGCCCAGGTGGTATGCTGTATCAGTGCCAGGGACCTGGGTTTGATTCTGACCTCTGGTGATTGTGTGTGTGTGTGTGTGTGTGTGTGTGTCTGTCTGTCTGTCTGTCTGTCTGTCTGTCTGTCTGTCTGTTCTGTCTGTTCTCCCTGTCTGCATGGGTTTCCTCACAGTCCATAGATGTGCAGGTGAGGCGGATTGGCCATGCTAAATAGCCCGTGGTGTCCAAGGATGTGCAAGCTAGATGGGTTACTCGTGGGGAAATGCAGGGTTATAGGGATAGGATGGGGAGGTGGGTCTGAATGGGATCCTCTACAGAGGATTGGTGTGGTCTTGGTGGGCTGAGTACGGTGTGGAAGCAGGCCAGAGACATCCTAATCAGAGGACCTGGGGCACCATACAAAGAATGATGAGTTGGGAGCTGTCTGGCTGTGGATGGGTGGTGCTCTCCAGAAGCTGAGTGGAAAGGATAGTGACAAAAGGAAGGCACAGAGGCTGCATTTCCTCCATTCCTGGGGAGGGTGCTTGCTGTCAGCACTCGCCACATGGTTGTGATGACATCATTAGAAATGATGATGATAGGGCTGTTGGTGCAATGTTAAGTTGAACAAACGGACGTCGTTCCCAAGCTGCAATGAAAACTTCTTTTTGTTTCTAGGGGGACTGTTCTGGTGATTACAAGAAGATTCTGCTCGAGCTGTGTGGTGAAGAATAATGAACGCAGCAGGCCAGGGCCGTCTCCGAGTGGAATCCACTGGCATCACCATCTGATCTCTAACTGGATGTGTCCATTTTGTTGGTGCTTTTTGTATTAATCATTTGCAGCCTTACGGCAACGCTTCCTGTCTCTTACCCTGAAGAAATAGTTTATTTTCGTGTGAATCTTGAACGAAAATTCAACAGCTGATGTGCACTGAGGCACAAGAGAAATGCTTCACCTCGCTCTCTGGCTCCTTCAGACACACCACCGAGAATCCGAGATTATTCCTCTTCCAACCTGCTGCTGGTTTGAAATTGGATACCTGCGATGTGTCGCTTTGCTGTTTAATGACCTGCTGGTGGGGGGGAAGGAACTGGACCAAGCGATCAGCATTTCAACTAATCCACGTGCTCTGTAGCATTGAGAAATTAAAAGCAAGATGTCGAACCCAATAAGAACTGTGTTCTCATTTGAAATTCCTCCATTCACCTTCTTCCACTTATTGTCCAGGGATTGGGTCATGTCACAGCATTGGGGGGCACAATGCAGTGAGATAACCAAAATTTATTGCTTGACTGTTAATCCATGAAACTCGGCTAATATTCTGGGGACCTGGGTTCAAATTCTTCTAAAGCAGACGGTGGAATTTGAATTCAATGAACAAAATTTCCAGAAGTAAGTCTGAAGATTACCATGAAACCTTTTGTGGATTTGTCAGGAAAAACTGATCTGGGTCACTGATGTCCTTTGAAATCTGCCATGTTTGCCTAGATTGATCTGCATGTCCCTCCAGACCCAAACAATATGATTTGACTCTTCACTGCCCTGTGGGCAATTAGGGATGGACAATAAATGCTGGTCTAGCCAACAATGTCCTCATCCTGTGAGTGAATTGAGGGGGGGGGGGGAACCTGCAGGCTTTGCGGATACACTGCTGGCAAAATTCTCTGTTCAGTGCTCCCTTCGTTTTCTACTTGTGCTTTGGCTGCTCCATGAGCCCCTGGATAACAGTTAGCCTGAGGGCAAAATTGTAGCGAGTGAGGCCAGTTGAGTTTGAATGGGGTACACGTCAGTGTGAGCCCTGTGTTAATTTAGCAGCAAGAACCTGCTTGGGAATGAAAGCCTTTTCAAATTCTTGCATGTATTTTTGCTTCAGCACTGAGAGGTTGGGAATTCTTTTGAAGTATGAATATTTAAAGCCAAAGATCAGTGAAGCAGGGGATGTGAACAAGTTATTGTATGATGGTAGGATTGAATAATCAAAGTGTACAGTGCATTTATGACAGTGTGTAGTGCTGTGAGCAGATGGTCTGGTGACAAATCACCAGTGTTGTCTTAAATTATACAGGCAGAGCTACTCATTTAGCAGAGATTCACTCCACGTGTAAATATTGAGGGTATGCTTGGGAGAGTGTGCGTTTGACTTTGAAGATGGCGACATGCTGTTTGCCTTTGCAATTAACTACATGGTGTGATTCAGAGCCCTGTTCAATTGAAATGCTGCTTTCCATTAGAATTCACTGATGTGCTAATGCCCAGATATGGTGTAAACCAACTTGCCCTTGAAACATCTCTATCAATGAGAGAACACAAGCAGTTGTGGTGCTAAAGTGATTTCTTTTTCTTTTGTGCAGTATTGTCAGAATGTGACTTGTCCCAGCTGCTGAGAACATGTATTTAAAAAGGCCAAGTGAGAGTTGTTTGAGCAGGTGGCAGTGGGATCGAGAGACAGAGCTCACTTTGTTTTGTACAAAATGGGCCGAACGGCTTGCTTCCATAACAGGGATTCTATATTAATTCTGAAGGTGCATTGGAGCCGCAATGTTATCCCCCACCCTCAGCCATGAGGGTCACTTGCTCCTATCCCGGTTCAGTGAGGAGGCTGACCAGTCCTGTGCACTCCTGGTGGTATCTCCATCGTTTTGTTGAGAAAGCCAAGTCTGCTGCTGGTCAGTGGGGGGTGCTGAGGTCCAACAGCGATGCTCTGCTCTGAGGACATGACCAAAACATTTCCTCTATCCTCGTGGGGGAGCTCTGCCATGACTATGCCCTCTAAAACAAGCAGGTGCTTTTGGAGCCTGGTGTTGAGCCTGGCACTGATGTCTGGCCATCTGAGCTGGTCTTCTGTTATTGCCACCATGCTGCTAGGCAAGTTAGCATGAAAAACGATTGCTGTGTTGTCGTGATCTGCTGTCAACACATCTAGTAATCTACATGATCACCGAGGGATGGAGGCCATGCCAAACGGACAGTCGAAACTAAATAACTGAAAGGGGCTGAAGTCTTCCCAATTCTACCCTTGTATCCTGTTTAGATTCATCCATTAGTAGGAGGAAATGGACAGGCTGGCCAGGTAGACTGATCAGGGCCAAATGGAATTCAATATGGACAATTGTCAGGTGTTGCATTGGGAAGGATAAACAAATGGTAGGATTCTGGGAAGCACTGAGGATCAGAAGGACCTTTTGGTTTGCATGTCGCCAAGTCTCTTAAAGTATCATCACACATGTGTAACATGGTGAAGATGTTTGGGACAATGGTCTTTCTTGGCCAATGCATGGAGTTGAAAAACAGGCCGCAAATACTGGAACAGCATAAAATGTTGGTTCTGCCACAGCTCGAGCATTGTGTAATTCTGCAATATACATCGTGGAAGGGATGAGATAGCACTGGAGAGGTGCAGAGGGAGACCAGCAGGATAAAAACCAAAAGAACTGCAGATGCCATAAGTCAAACAAAAACAGAAAATGGGAAAGGGCAGAGAAATCCAAGTTAATTTTCAGATCGAGTGACCTTGGCTCAGAAGGTTATCCGGGAGCTCTGAGGAAAGGTCATTCAACTTGGAACGTGAACTCTGCTTTCTCACCCAGGGATGCTCTGGGACCTGCAGAGCTTTTCCAGCACTTGATAGATTTACCAGGATGTTGCCTGGGCTGGAGAGGTCCAGTGATGGGGAGAGAGAGATTGCACAGATTGGGGTTAATTTCCTTTTGGAGCAGAGGACTTTGAGGTAGTATACAACTGACTGAGATGTACAAAATAATAACAGATCTAGACAGAAAGGAACTTATCCCCTTTAAAGGAGGGCTCAATAACAGTGGGCACACATTTTCAGGTCAGAGCAGGAGGTTTGGAGGGTATGTGAGGAAACATTGCTCTCGTGCAGAGGGTGGTGGGAATGTGGGACTCACTGCTTTTTAAAGGTGAGTAGAGCCTTGGACCATAAGAACGAGGAGTAGGTATTCTGCCCCATGAGCCTGTTGCACAATTTGAAGCAGGAGTTGGTTGTCTCATTTGGCCGAAAGGCCACCTTCCTGTTTGTGCTCCATAACACCTCAACCTATTAATGATTTAAAAATCTATCCATCTTGAAGTTTATTCAGTGTCCCAGCATCTGCGGGAATGAATGCCACATCTTCCTGAACCTGTGTCAAAGGAATAATATCTTCTCCACTGTGTTCTGAATCTGCCACCTTTTTCACTAACCCTACAATACTAACTTTACATTCCAGATAGCCCCCTGTAAGGAAACATCCTTTCGACGGTGACTTTGTCAATCCCTTTTTTTTTGAAGTACCTTGTGCACCTCAATTCAGTGTCTCCTCATGATTGAACAGGCCAGGCCCAGTTTACAATCTCGTGTGTTCTCTCTCTCTCTCTCTCTCTCTCTCCTGCTCGATCGCTCTCGATAAGTTGCCTGTCCTTATCAAAAAGTGCTGTAGGAGCAGGTAAACACTTAGTGCTCCCAGCTTCTGGCCCTGGATGTCTGCCTGGTGAGCTGGAGACCTCAACAGGAGACTGTCAGAGAGCAGGGGACTTCTCCCTGGAGTTCTGAGCTAATATTTATTCCTGAACCAACCTGCTTGGGAACAGTAAGGTGGGTCCCTGTCTGTTGCTGTTTCTGGGAGCTGGCTGTGTACGAATGGATGTTGATCTCCTTTACCAAAATCTCTGGCTGTGGTGCTCGGGGATGACCTGATAAAGGAAGTAGTCACAATGTCATTGACAGTGGAGACTGTCATGGGAAATCATGTCTCGTCTTCAACCCACCCCTTTTCCACTGTGCTGGGTGCAGCGAGCCCACTTCTGTTCTGCAGAAACCCACACACCATCACTTGACAGAATATACTTTGGAGTATAATTGTTGCAGCACCATCTCTCGGGCAAGCAATGTGTGCTGCTTCCACACACTAGTGAGGGAACAACTGTTCAAACAGGATTGTGAGCAGGGAGCAGGCAGGCTCTTTGCATAGGCAAACGACATTTCCACGTGTGTGTCTCTCACCTGCTTGCTGCACGGCACTTGGTAAGTAAATGTATTCAATGCACAGACATTTCCACCTGATTTCTGCTTCCAAATCATTCCGGGAAGTTATGCCACCCGCTGGATCAGATGTCACTTGACCTTGCACAAGAGGTGGGATTGGGGCCTCCTAGCTCAGAGGTAGGGATGGCACTACCACAGAAGCCTGTCAACTCTGTAGCTTGTGGTTTCCACACTCTGTCAGTAGCTGATTTACGTACAAACTTTTAGCCACTTCTGGCCTGAAGTGAAATACCACAAAATTTTACAAAGGGACGTCATCTGGAGCTCCCTGACATTTTTACAATTCAGGTCTTGGCAGTGATAAAGCTGGTTTGAATTGTCCTATCATTGCTAGCCATGCCTTGGACTGCGGAGAGGGTCAACAGTGGGATTCATTTCTTGAACCCTGCGACAACTCCCCATCAACCCAACTGCCTTTCGTCTTGCATTCTGTCATCTGTCCTGGTTACAAACGTGGCTAGTCACCTACTGCCTGTTGAACATAGTTAGTTGGCTCGAGGTGCAAGAAACAGATGGAAAAGCTACTGAAAACAATAAGAGTTGGGAATGAAGGACACCCTGTACTCCAGCTCTGTCATCAAGTGTACAAGCCCAAAGCGGCGAGACTTTTCATTCTCTGGTTTTTGCTGATTGTTCCCCTCCTGCAGAAGGAATAACAGCTGCTGCCAAGCAGAGAAAGTGAAGGGGTCGGTTCCAGAATTATTTATTCAAGCTCCCCATTCTTTACTTGCTTCTGTTGTGGGTGCAGACTGAGCAAGCTTTCCCCTTCCCTGAGGTGACTACAACTAGCTGACTGGAACAGACAGCTTGCCGGTTTAACAGTCGAGTCAAAGCAAAATACTGCGGATGCTGGAAACCTAAAACAAAAACCAAGTGCTGGAGAAACTCAGCAGGTCGGGCAGGGTCTGTGGAGAGAGAAACAGTGAATGTTTCCAGACCACTGTGACTGTTCCTCTCAGTTCTTATCTGTGGAGAGAGAAACGCTGCCAGACGTACTGAGTTTCTCCAGCTCTGTGTGGCCTTCACGGTGGTTTGAGAGATTGGTTCAGTCCAGTATGCTCCTTGACTGACATTTGCTATTTACCTGGGAGTACAAATCGGACTTGATTTTTGTTCCTCGCATGGTTAGTGGTGGTGATGGACTGTATTTTAGCGAGTTGTGTGTGTAAGGGCTCATACGTCATGATGCATCTTCCAAGTGCTGGTGGGGTTCCTTCCACGCACTTCAAAGTTGGGCAACAACAGAGGGAGACCTTCGACTTAACGGGACTTCTTGTGTCATAGGGGACTGAAAACACCTCTACGGGGCCCTGGTCAGGCTGCATTTCAGCAGTTTCGATTTCCACCACCCCTGCAAATCGCAGGAAGGATGTGCTGGTGTTGGAGGGAATCCAGAGGTGGTTTACAAAGAATGATCCTGAGGACAAAGGGCCTGTCGTGTGGGCAGCACTTGAGGACGCTGGGTCTGGACTTGATGTACTTCTGCAGGAGGAGGTTGGGGGGGTGGGGGACGGATGGAGAATCTGAACGAAACCTGGAGAATACTGAGAGACCTGGATAGGGTGGATGTGCAGAAGATGTTCTCACGAGTAGGAGAGACTCAGACCTGAGGGCACAGGCTCAGAGTGAAGGCATGACCCTTTGTAACTGAGCTGAGGAAGAATTTCGTCAGCCGGGGGTGATTAATCCGTGAATCTCATTGCTGCAGAGTGCTTTCAAAGCAAAGTTGTTGAGCGTCTTTAAGACTGAGAGACATAGATTCAGGGAGGAATAGAGGCTTCAAGGGTTAGAGAAAGAGAGAGAGGGCAGGAGAATGGAGTTGAGAAACATATCAGCCATCACTGAATGCTAGATCAGAATCAGTGGGCCGAATGCCCTAATTCTGCTCCTGGACAGCTGCTAGTTAGGTCCATGTTCACAGCCAGTTTCCCTGGAACAGGCAGTTGGACCACACCAGAGATTGCATCGTCGGGGGGACCGCTAAACATGAGGTGAAGGTGACCTGGAGCGCCTCAGAGCAGTTCCTGCTGCTGGCTGTGTAGTGGAAGGATTTACACCCTGGGAATCGGTCTGTCTGCCTGCATTACGAGCAGCCCTTCCTCAACCTTCACTTTCCCATCGGCGACCTGAACTTGGAGCTCTGGGTCGAGAGACAGACATGTTACCGATGAGACACATTACCACCTCCCGTGGCTGAGGGCACGCAGGAAATCTGCGAAGTGCACTCAATAATTTAAACATTTGCCTTCCAAATGTTTTAATTAAGAATGAATCACTGCTGCTCTTCAACCTGAGATGACCCTGATTGTCTGAAAGGATTTGCAATAGATTCTGCTGCTTTTCCTGTTGCAGGAAGGTTGGGCTCAGGACCAGATTGCTCCATTCTCCGTGGCAGTGAAGAAATTACATTTCCAGAATGCTCAGGGAACAGCTGAAACTACAGCCCGCACCTGGGGCAAGAATAATGAGGAAAGATTGATTGTTGTGGAGCCTCATCGTGAAAGACAGCTACACCCTCCTCATTGACCTGCTTTCACCATCTCTGGTAACATCGGTGGACAGAACTAGAGCCTTTCTTAAAAAATTTATTCGAGTGCTTTTACCTGGTCCTGTGATACAAGGTCTCCCAGTCCAGCAGCCAGCCATTCAGCCCCGTTCCCCTGCTCCTCCGGTTGGTTCGATCCTAATGGATCTCTTTCTTAGCTCCACCAACCTGTTTTGGCCTGATCTGACTACACGACTTACCGCGAACAAAAGACGAGTTTTGAAATTTTTCAACTGCTTCCTGGGAGCTTGTGTTTGAGATTTCTAGTGCTCTTTCTTTGAAAGCTTGAGTTTAGACATTAGCCCTTAATCAGTCTGACCCTCCCAACGCCCGACCTCATTTAGCCTCAACATTGGATGACAAGCCTGTTCTCTCTCGTCTGGCTTGATTACTTAACCCTTCCGTTGCAGCTTTGGTTCTTGCTTCACTTGCCTTGTGAGGAAGGCAGGGATTCAATCTTATCAACAGAGTTATGCTGCAGTTTCCATCTCCCATTTCCCCAGATTATTTGTCATCCTGCTTGTACCAATGTCAGCTATCCTTCAGGTTACGACAGCTTCTGCCCAGAGCTTGCTGTGGTCTGGCCACTGGTGGGCTGGGAAAGTTGTGAACATTCAGAAGGGTGACGTGTGAATCCTGTAACACTGCCACTCTTCATTTTCTCACAACTTTATCAGAACCTGTTTGTACCTTAGGCTGTGCCTTTCACTTCTCTGAGAGGGGGTCCACTGTATCAGACTGAAAAATTCTGTTTAGGGCCACTTCTGTCATTCGTCACAACAAGGTGGAGAGCTGGATGAACACAGCAGGCCAAGCAGCATCATAGGAGCAGGAAAGCTTGACGTTTCGGGCCTAGACCCTTCATCAGAAACGGAGGAGGGGAAGAGGGTTCTGAAATAAATAGGGAGAGAGGGGGAGGCGGATAGAAGATGGATAGAGGAGAGGATAGTTGGAGAGGAGGCAGACAAGTCGAAGAGGCGGGGATGGAGCCAGTAAAGGTGAGTGTAGGTAGGGGGGTAGGGAGGAGATAGGTCAGTCCAGGGAGGACGGACAGGTCAAGGGGGCAGGATGAGGTTAGTAGGTAGGAGATGGGGTTGCGGCTTGAGGTGGGAGGAGGGGATAGGTGGGAGGAAGGACAGGTTAGGGAGGGGGGGGACAAGCTGGGCTGGTTTTGGGATGCGGTTCGGGGAGGGGAGATTTTGAAGCTTGTGAAATCCACATTGATACCACTGGGCTGCAGGGTTCCCAAGTGGAAATATGAAGTGCTGTTCCCGCAACCTTCGGGTGGCATCATTGTGGCATTGCAGGAGACCCAGGGTGGACATGTTATTTGAGGAATGGGAGGGGGAGTTGAAATGGTTCGTGACTGGGAGGTGCAGTTGTTTGTTGCGAACTGAGCGCAGGTGTTCTGCAAAGCGGTCCCCAAGCCTCCGCTTGGTTTCCCCGATGTAGAGGAAGCCACAACGGGAACAGCGGATGCAGTATACCACATTGGCAGATGTGCAGGTGAACCTCTGCTTGATGTGGAAAGTCTTCTTGGGGCCTGGGATGGGGGTGAGGGAGGAGGTGTAGGGGCAGGTGTAGCACTTCCTGCGGTTGCAGAGAAAAGTGCCGGGTGTGGTGGGACTGGAGGGGAGTATGGAGCGGACAAGGGAGTCGCGGAGGGAGTGGTCCCTCCAGAAAGCAGATAAGGGTGGGGAGGGAACAATGTCTTTGGTGGTGGGGTCGGATTGCAGATGGCGGAAGTGTCGGAGGATGATGCGTTGGATCCGGAGGTTGGTGGGGTGGTAAGTGAGGACGTGGGGGGTTCTGTTTTGGTTGTTATTGCGGGGACGGGGTGTGAGGGATGAGTTGCGGGAAATGCGGGTCGAGGGCGTTCTCGACCACTGAGCGGGGGGAAGTTGCGGTCCTTTGAAAAACGAGGACATCTGAGATGTACGGGAGTGGAATGCCTCATCCTGGGAGCAGATGCGGCGGAGGCGAAGGAATTGGGAAGAGGGGATGGCATTTTTGCAGGAACGTGGGTGGGAGGAGCACCCCCTCCAGCTCTACACCTTGTTATCTCAGATTCTCCAGCATCTGCAGTTCTTACCATCTCTTCCATCCTGTGTGCTTCCCCATCTGCCCACTGCCAGAGTTCAGGAGACACGGTCAACATGCACTGTTGCAGGGGTTGGTGATTCAGTTCCAATCCCAGGACAACCTGAAACAACAGTGGGCAGCAGAGTCCCAGAAAATATTTAAGGCAGAAAGCGAGAGATTCTTGATAATGGCGGGGGCAGGGGATGTGGTGGAGGCTATGGGAGTGTCAGCAGCAATGTGAAATAATCTGATCGGCTATGATCATAGTGAACGGAGGAGCGGGTTCAAGGAGCTGAGTGGCCTACTCCTCATTTCAGTGTTGGTTTGCGTGCAGGAATCCTGTGACCACTATTCCAGGACCACGAAGGTGTTTCACTTTTTGGTAACCCAGCCATTGGGTATCCCTCGATTGGGCATCAGCATCTGAGCCCAAGGCTTGTCCACCCCGTCCACTTATCTTTTCGATTCTTTTCTTCATTTTACTCTCTTTGCTCTACTTTTTTGAAAAAAAATCGTGATCTTTGATTTTACGTAACTCTTGTGGAAGAGCTGGCTCGTGGCAAGGGCCTTGGTAGTGGTAAGCAGGCCTAGCACAGACTCCCGGCGGTCGGGGACAGAGAGACTTTCCGTTCCCAGCAGCTTCGACGTCGACAAGCCACTCCTGGCACCGCCTCATAGCTGCTGTGCTGGAGGCAACTTTGGGGTCCGGGGTGGCATCTCTCTCAGGCAGACGGAGGCAGCTTTGGGCCCAGTGTGAGACCGCACGGCACCGCCAACAGCCGCAGCACTGAGATGGGCCTGAAGCAGACTCATCTTGGCACCACAGTCAAGTTTAGGCTGGTGTAGTACCCAGAAATGTTGGTGGCATCTGCATTGGCAAGGTCCAGCAAGGACTCTCAGGGGTGAGGGCACCGGAGAGTCGTGACACGAGACCACACTTTTCACTCTTTAGTAACAAAAGACAAGTGACAATAAATAAATAAATGGAATCAAATCAAATCATCCAAACAAGGCTGTGGCCCATACCAGCTTGCTGCGTGTGGGATGTTTCATTTCTCTGCACTGACGGCAATGCCCACACTTTTCACGACTAGTGAAGCGTTTTGATAGACAAGCTGCTGGGGAGTGCAAGGCTTACTTTTCTCTCATTCCTAGTCACTGCTGCCTACAAAGGAAAAGGAGAACCGCAGTTCTGACTGAAATAAGCCGCAGAGTTTAGAATCAGAGAACGGTTCTCTCTGCTGGAGGAACTGGGCTTATCCCAAACCCCACAAATCCTCACACTTCAGCTGCTCTCCAACTGTCATTCGTCAGCCTCAAATGAAGCTGCTTCTGCCGCTATCTTACACAGTGCCTTCCTGACCCTGCTGAAAAATGTTTGTCCCCCACTGTCTCTGTTGCTTCTTTTGTCAATCACCATGAAGATGTAACTGCTGTGGTTCAGAATCCTTCCATCAATGAAAACAGTTTCTCCATTTTGACGCTGTCCAGACCCCCTTGTCAATTTGAAAGCCTCCAATAAATTTTGTCTTCCTTGTCCTTCCCTCAGCCAGAGCCTCCCAACCTATGACTTAAATCAGTGCGACTACAGCCAGGTGTGACTGCCCTGTTGCTGCTGGTGGGATCTTGCTGTCAGGCAGTTGTGGAAGAGGAACTGACTCCAAATCGCAACATGCTCACAGCACAGAGAGAGGCCATTTGGTCCATTGTGTCTGTGTTATCTTTCTGAAGGAGCAAATCGCCTTGTATCACTCCCAAACCTGACCTCCCTGCCGTCTCCCTGCATGATCTTCCACCTTCGACAAGGGCACTGTCAGGGGTACTGTCTTTTGTGGGGGTCAGTCCGATCGATTGGCTGGTTTGCAATGCACAGTCAGGCCAACTGCACGTGTTCAATTTCCACAATGGCTGAGGAACTCCACTTCTCAGCCTCCCCCTCACCTGAGGTGTGGTGACCCTCAGGTTAAACCACCACTGGTTCTCTCACTCACTCACTCATTCGTTCACTCACTCACTCGTTCACTCGTTCACTCACTCACTCACTCAGTCACTCACTCACTCTCACACACACACACACACGAGCAGCCCTATCGGTCTGATATGAGGACTGTGACTTCCCTTTCACCTTGCGAACATTTGCAAAGCAAGGGCTCCATCTACACCCTCAGGTGGCTGTAACAGGTCCCACAGCCAGTTCTGAAAAGACATGCAGGCAAGCTGGATCAGGTGTCCTAAGCAACATCGATCCTTCAATAAACATAATGCAAAACACACAGGAAGTGCGGGAGATCCCTCTGCAGGATCTGCAGAGAAGGAAACAGAATTAACATTTCGAGTTTTAATTTGTCTCCTCTTGGCAACATCTGAAATCTCCTGCAACCAGAGCATTTCACTTTTGAGAGTGGCAAATGTAATCCCAGTATTTAAAAAAAGTGAGATAAACCAGAAAATTACAGATCAATTGATCAAATTTTAGCGGGACAGAAGGTGCTGGAGTCTACTCTAAAATACGTGGTCACATAACACTTGGAAAGCACGAAGGGGATTATATAATGTCACAGAGTCATATAACAGAGAAACGGGCCCTTCAGCCCACCATGTCTATGCCAACCAATAAACACCAAACTGCACTCGTCCCATTTATCTGCATAGCTGCAGGTCCATAGATGTTGGATGTCACCCGAGACCACGTGAAATAGAGAAAGTGGGCTTACTTCATTTGGAGCAGAGAAGATTACAGGATGACCTTACTGAGGTGTTCAAAATTATAAACATTTTCACCAAGGTAAGGAAGGATATTCTGTTTTGACTGGTTGGTTTGTCAATAACATGAACAAAGAAAATTACAACACAGGAACAGGCCGTTCGGCCCTCCAAGCCTGTGCTGATCCAGATCCTCTATCTCAACCTGTCGCCTATTTTCCAAGGATCTGTCTCCCTCTGCTCCCTTCCCATTCATGTATCTGTCTAGATTCATCTTAAATGATGCTATCGTGCCCGCCTCCACCACCTCCGCTGGCAACGCGTTCGAGGCACCCACCACCGTCTGCGTAAAGAACTTTCCACGCATATCTCCCTTAAACTTTTACCCTCTCACCTTGAAATCGTGACCCCTTGTAATTGAGTCCCCCACTCTGGGAAAAATCTTCTTGCTATCCACCCTGTCTATACCTCTCATGATTTTGTAGACCTCAATCAGGTCCCCCCTCAACCTCTGTCTTTCTAATGTAAATAATCTTAATCTACTCAACCTCCCTTCATAGCTAGCGCCTTCCATACCAGGCAACATCCTGGTGAACCTCCTCTGCACCCTCTCCAAAGCTTCCACATCCTTTTGGTAATATGGCGACCAGAACCGTACGCAGTATTCCAAATGTGGTCGAACCAAAGCCCTACACAACTGCAACATGACCTGCCAACTCTTGTACTCAGTACCCCATCCGATGAAGGAAAGCATGCCGTATGCCTTCTTGACCACTCAATCGACCTGCGTTGCCACCTTCAGAGTACAATGGACCTGAACACCCAGATCTCTCTGTGCATCAATTTTCCCCCGGGCTTTTCCATTTACCTTACAGTTCGCTCTTGAATTGGATCTTCCAAATATTCCCACAAGGGGATCACAATTTCCAGATTGTCAGCATGGGAGATGGGAGTGAGACGAGGAGTAAATTCTTTACTCAGAGCGTTGTTTGGATTTGGAATGTGGAGAGAAGGAGACGAATTCCATGGAAGTTTCAAGAGCGAGTTGAATATATATTTGTAAGTGATAATTGAGAATTAGAATTCTAGAGAATTAGAGTCATCTACTCAAGTACATGAGTCCAGTGAGAAGTGAACAATGTCATCATTCCCCTTCTGTGCAAAGGTACGGAGTTACAAAATCTTAGGTACAAAGGAGCTAAGTGATGAGCTTTGAGGGCTATGGAGAATGGGACTGGCTAGTAAAGGTGCAGATACGATGGGCCGAATATCCTCCTCCTGCACTGTAACATCAGGTGCATTAGTTTGGCCTCCTCCACGTTAATGATGAAAGAGAGAGGGGAGGGAGCTGTGAATTTCAGTTGCGCACCCAAAATAGGGCAGCTGCGCGTCTTCGCTTTAATAGTGATGAGGCCTGTGATTGGTAGAGGCGTGGAAGCCCCGCCCCCATTGTCGCCCCGCCCCTCACGGGGACAAAATGGCGACGGCGGCCGGGAGCAGGAGGCGGCGGAGGAGAAGCAGCTGGGACTGAGGGGCAATGGGCAGCCTCGGAAGCAGGCTAGCGGTAGCTGCCGCCCTCCCCATCGGGGCCGCCAAGTGCCAATGCGACTGCGAACGGAGGAAGCGCAAACGGCGAGAGGAGGATGGAGACGGGGAGGAGAGTTGCAGGCCCGAGGCCTTGGAGGCGGGCGGGCCGCGCAGGTGAGGGGCGCATGCGCAGCGGACGGGTTTACCGTGTGGGTGTGATCATGTGACCCTCGCGACGCGTGAACGGGAAACGAAGCGCACGCGCACTTCTGGGGCGTGCCGATTGGGTCACGTGCCTTCAGGTGGCTCGGTGTGGAGCTCAGCGCGTGCGCAGCCAGTGCGGATTGGTGTCACGTGACCCAGCCCAGTCATTCTCTGGCCCTCAAGCCCAGTGCAGGCTGGAGGTAAAGACTCTGCAAACCACAGGGTTCTGCTCTTCACTGAGCGTCCCCAGAGCGCTGGCCCTTGCAACCACCCTCCAACACATTGGCCTCAGTGCAGGGAAAGTCCGATCAGACTGATGTCCCGAGTGGCTAGCAGGGCACTAATAGGCTGAAGGGCCTCCATGCGTGGCTCAGAAACCTCCCTGACCCGTTTTCCTGCCATCGACATTGCACCTTTGGTCCGTGTCGGAGCGGAGCCTAGCACAGGGTTCCCACAAACACAAGCACCCTTTCCCTCCCCAACCCAGGATGAGCTGACCACATTTGGAATATTGTGAGCGGATTTGAATCCCATAATTAAGGAAGGATATGCTGGTGTTGGGGGGAGTCCAGAGTAGGTTTAGAAGTGTAAATGGCAGAACCCTAAAGAGCATTGACATGCGGAGGGATCTGGGTGTGCAGGTCCACAGATCACTGAAGGTGGCAGCTCGGGTAGATAGGTAGTTAAAAAGGCCTGTGGCATGAGATAGCAAGAACTGGAGATGCTGGAGTCAGAGTTAACAATGTGGAACTGGAGGAACATAGCAGGCCGGGCAGCGTCAGAGAAGCAGGGAAGTCAACATTTTCTGAAGAAGAGTCCTGACCCAAAACATGAACTTTCCTGCTCTTCTGCTGCCTGGCCTGCTGTGTTCCTCCAGCTCCATAATGTGTTGTCTGTGGTATGTTTGCCTTCGTTGGAAGGGTCATTGAGTCTCGGGAGAGACAAGTTATGCTGCAGTTTTGTCGAACTTGAGTTTGGATCCACCTGGAATACAGTTCTGGTCACCACACGACCAGAAGGATGTGGATGCTTTGGGGAGGGTACAGAAAAGGTTTACTCGGAGATTGCTTGGTGTGGAGGATTTTAGCGATGAAGAAATGTTGGTTAGGGTGGTTTTGTTTTCGTTCGAACGTGTGGGGTTGAGCGGCGATCTGGTAGAAGTTTATAAGATTGTGAATGGCATGGATAGAGTGGAAAGTATGAGGCGTTTTCCCAGGGTGGAGAGGTTAATTCCTTGGTGACACAAGTTCAAGACGTGAGGGGTGACATTTAAAAGAGGTGTGTAGGACATGTTTTTCACACAAAGTGTGAACGTGCTGCCAGAGGAGGTGGTGGAAGCAGACACAATAGCAACATTCAAGAAGCACCTGGACGAATACATGAACAGGAAGGGTCTAGAGGGATACAGATCCTGTAAGTGAAGACAGTTTTAGTATGGACGGGCAAAATGTGTCAGCACAGGCTTGGAGGGCCGAAGGGCCTGTTCCTGTGCTGGACTGTTCTTTGAATCAGGGGTGAAGGCCTTGTCTGTGCTCGGAGTTTGGAAGGACGAGGAGAGATCTGATTGTAACTTAGAGAATGCTGGAACATGTGAATGGAGTGCTCGTCCAAAAGATGCTTCCACTGGGACCCGAGGGAACAGCCTCAGAGTGAAGTGACGACCCTTCAGAACTGAGATGAGGAGGAATTTCTTTAGCCAAAGAACGGTCAACCTGTGCAACTCGTTGCCGTGGAAGGCTGTGAAGGTTAAGTCATTGAACGTATTTAATACAGCGATACACAGGTTTTTGATTGGTAAAGGCATCAGTGGTTCAGGGGAGAAGGCAGGAGAATGGGATTGAGAAATATAATCAGCCACGATCGAATGGCCGGGCAGACTTGATGGGCCGAATGGCCGAAATCTGCTCCTGTATCTTTTGGTCTTCCGTCTGTCTTTACAGAAACAGTGAACGATGCCAAGTGCTGGAGAGATTCACCAGCAGGCACAGAGAGGAAGGATGTGGAGTGACTGTTTGCAGCCCATTAATGTTCTCAGGGAGCCATTTGAACCATTTGCTTTTCTGTCTCTCTCTCTCGCTCTCTCTCCACGGATGCAGCCGAGTTTATGGTGTTTCTCCTGCACATTGTAGAATGTGAAAACAGACAAGGAGGCCATTCAGCCCCTTGAGCCTGCTCGGCGATTCAGGAAGGTCATAGTTGATCTCACTGTAATTTTGAATCCACATTCCCAATTACCTTATGCCCCCTTGCTAAGCAAGGATTGATCTGCCTTTTTCTTAAAAGTATTCAAGAGCTCTTTCCCTGAAAAGGTGTTGAAAAGTCCCAAAGTAGAACCACCTCAGTGAAGAAACAGTGGATGATCCCTTATTTTAATGCCAGTCAGATCATGATTCTGGATTCTGGGAAAACTTCCTCTCTGCGTCAGCCCTATCAAGCCGCTTCAGGGCCTCGCGTGTTCCATTCGAGACACCCCTTAATCTGCTCAAGTGCAGCTGATCCAAATCTACTCTGCCCCAACTCTTCCTCAGATGACAGTTCGTCCTTTCCAAGTATTTGTCAGGGAAACCTTGTCTGAACTGTCTCCAGCACATTTGTACCCTACCTGAAATGAAGTAACCAATGGACACAGGATCTGGGATCTCACCAGAGACCTGCCCAACTGAAGCTTAACCTCCCTAATTAAATATTCACGTCCCCTCACAATAAACGGTCTCACCTGTACTCAGCTCTGCCTCGAACTGCATGTAAAAGACAGTCAGCAAAAAACCAGGCTTCCTTCACTGTGCGATCCCTCGTGAATCCTGTCTCAGTGCACAATACCAGGCCTAGTTTTTCCTGCTCCCTGGTTGGCTCTAGAACATTCTGTCTGAAGAACTTGCGCTGAAACCATTCAGTAAATTCTGAATCTATCTTTGCCTGTCAAAGTTTTCCAGTCAAGATGTAGATTAACATCTCCCACGATTGTCACTGTGCGTTTCTGAGAAGATATCGTCATCTTTTCCTTCACACTCCACCCTCAGTGTGGTTACTGATAGGTGGCCTGGACACCGCTCCCACAACTGACTTCTTGCTTTCGGTATTTGTCATTCTGTTCCCGGATCCTGGTTTCCTGAACAAGAATCTTCCCTCTTTCTCATGCTAGCAGCATCAGTAACTGACAGGACTCCCACTCCAGCCTTTTCCTAGCTTATATAACCACAGCACTGTGGGTCTGGAATTAGGTGGAGGCCAGGCCCAGGAAGGACGCAAATTTCCTGAGGGGAAGACATCACTGAGACTGACTGGTGTTTATCTCAATTGACCTTAGGGTCACTGGAAACACCGTGTCTTATCCCTGTCCTTTTGCAAGTTCACCTCTGTCAGTCCGGATAAGATTCAAACTCGGATCCCCGGACCACTCGCCTCGGCTTCGGGAGTGCAATCCTGTGACATTACACACCACAACCAGCTTTCCGTTATTTACTACCCCTACCTATTGAGTATGTTGGGATGATTGGTTATTTTGGGGTTGGTTAGTTTGCAGGGGAGGATTCTGAGCAGGGTGTGTATTGAGGTATGTCATGTTACATGAGGGAAGAGAGTCATTTGGCCCCTGGTTCACGGGGTTGAAACTCTGTCCATGAGGAACACGAGAGTCAGGCGACGGAGCCCGATGTAGTCTTTCCCCTGGTCAGACAGCTGGTGGCTGTAAAAGATGGCAAGCTCCTGCAAGTCTCAGAGCAGCCAAGTGAGTTTTGGCCATAAGCAGAAGAGTTGCTTTTGTCACGCAGCTTCCAGGGAATACTGTGGGGGACCTCGGCCAGTTAAATCAGGACTCTGAGTAAAACTAGTTCTGTTCCTCAGTCTCCAGAGTGAGCGCCAACCTGGTATGATAGTTCATTAAAGATTACACAAGTTCCTTCAATCTCTGCTGCGTCACTGTATTGTTTTATTTGTGTTATTAATGGTAGGCTCCGTTCTCCATATTTCACAGGAAAAAGTTGAAAAGCACTTCCAAGTATATTTACCAAACTCTTTTCCTTGCTGGAGAAAACAGTGATATCACCATTTGTGCTCTGGGACAGGAATGGCACCTTCACAAGATTTACCTGTGTCAGGTAAGACATATCAACCTTCCCAAGATTAACGTGTGTTGGGGCGTGGGCGCAGGATTGGAGCACTTTTACAGGGTGTACCTGTGTGGGGGAGGGAGCGTTCGGACCTTTACGGGGGGTGTACCTGTGTCGGGGAGGGGGCGCGTTCTGAACCTTACGGGGTGGCCTGTGTCGGGGAGGGGGCGCTGGGCCTTCAGTCTGTGTCTTGTGGTGAGAACATTTGGACCTTATTCCGAATCTCTTCTCTTTCCCCCACACACCCCTGCCCAGTGAACTGCCCCCAAGGAGGAATAAGGTGCAATTTGTTTAAAATCTCTGGAATTCTGCACCCCTGTGTGCGTGGAATCTGACTGAAAACCAACATGGATTGGGCTTCTCTGGAGTTCAGGGACCTGGAGATAGGGTGGCACAGTGAAGGGCAGGTCAAGTATCAACCAACATCTTGTTGGATAGCAGAGAAGCCTTGAGGGGCTGAATGGTTTGCTCCTGCTTTTATTCCCTGCATTGTTAACTGGCTTGAGGAGCCTATAATACTGGTTTTATAACTAGAGTTGTTCTTTTGAGTGGAACGTTTGCTGTCGCTGCTCAAGTTCGAGATTAGAAGTATATCCGAAGCTGTTTGCAGTTTCTGTTCGTCTACAGTGTGTACAATTGAAGAAGCAACATTTTTTTGTGCTGCCTGTGTATCATTCTTAGGAAGCTGAGTACTCACAGTTAACAATCTCAGATCCGTCTCTCAAACATAAGTTAGGGAAACGATAGCTCGCCCTACCACTGGCAGAAGTACCAACTGGTGAGAGAGGGCAGTGTCAGAAAGAACAGCGAGGAGAGCAGGCAGAGGCCAGTATCAAGGAACAACACCAACAGGGAGGTGAGCGGAGGAAGAAAAGACAACATAACAACAGTGAGAAATAGGATGAGATGAGCAGAGTGTGTCAGAGATCAGTGAGAGAGAGAGAGAGAGAGAGAGAACCTGTGTGAGATAGAGAGAGAAAGCAGCAGCAACAGTGAGAGAGATGAGCGTGCAGTGAGGGAGGAGGAGATCAGTGGAGGACGACACATCCAGCAGGAGTGTAATGTCGAAAACAGGAAGTGTGGGGAGAGAGACAATGGTGTGACCAATGGAGCGCCGGAGGCTGTGGGGTGCCCTTACAGAGGCTTACGAAATCATGGGGGTCATGGATAGGGTAAATAGTCACGGTCTTTTCCCTGGGGTGGGGGAGTCCAAAACTGGAGGGGCATAGCTTCAAGGAGAGGGGAAAGATTTAAAAGGGACCTCAGGGGCAATTTATTCACACAGAGGCTGGTGCGTGTCTGGAACAAGCTGCAGATGAAGTGGAGGCTGGTAGAATTACAACATGTAAAAGGCATCTGGATGGGTACATGAATCGGAAGGGTTTAGAGGGATATGGGACAAAAACTGGCACATGGTACTGGATTTATATGGGATATTTGGTCGGCATGGACGAGTTCGTCGAAAAGGTCTGTTTCTGCGCTGTACGTCTCTACGACTCCAAATGTTCACTAATGACCTTGTGGGGAAGGAAATCTGTCATCCTTGTCTGTTTCTCGAGGCCCACAGCAGCGTAGCTGACTTTCAACCGCCCACTTGGTAATTAGGGGTAGACAATAAATGCTACCCCTAATAATTGACAATAAACGCCCAGCCGGCGACACCCACTCCCCACAACCATGTTTTTAGAAATGAGAGAGAGAGAGTGCAGTGTGAGATAGAATCAGCAACAAGGGCCACAGAGTTTTGATGAGAGAGCCCGGAAGTAACTGAGAGAGCTTAAAGCTGAAGGAGACCCACCAAGCATCCAGCTATACTGCCATAGACAGCTTTGTGGGGAGAAGATGCTCCTGACTGGTCCTGTTGCCTCAGCACAGTGTCCTTGTGAGACCACGTCTGGAGGACTGTGCACAGCTTCTGTTTCATTCTTGAAGAAAAGATGTCATCAAGAAGCATCAGGGAAGGGTTTGGTCGATTTGACTTGTTGGATGAAGGTGTTTGTCTTTTGACGAAAGGTTAGGCCTGTGAATGCGCACATTTGGAAGAATGACAGGTGATTGTTATTGAGACGCTGAATATGTTGAGGGGCCCGTTCACCTTGTGGGAGGGAGAGAACTTGGGATCACACTGGAAGAAGAGGAATTTCCATCCAAGGTGGCGACTCGAAGGAATGCCTTCTCTCAGAAGTGTGTGAGTTTGGAATTCTCTCCCTCTCTCCCTCTCTCCCTCTCTCCCTCTCTCCCTCTCTCC
>JAHRHZ010000003.1:2818754-2859234 GCA_024137785.1 Ginglymostoma cirratum
CTCTCCCTCTCTCCCTCTCTCCCTCTCTCCCTCTCTCCCTCTCTCCCGAGAGCCGCGGAGGCTGGGTCATGGGCGGTGGGTGGTGGGGAGCGCGTGGTGGCGGTAAAAGGTTACGAAGGGACATCACAGTAAAGTGGGAGTGAAGGCTGCAGGGAGATCAGCCAGGATCTGATTGAATGTGGGAGCAGAGTTGATGGGCTGACCAGCCTTGTGCTGTTACGTGTCACTCTGCAGGAGGATAGAGTGGAATTTCCAACATGCCCCCACTCTCCCTGTCACGCCGAGCTGTTGGAGGCTTACGGTTGATTGGCCAGGATCCTTGACATGCTGCATCGCTCGGCTGATCATCTCCGCTTTCACTGAATCGAATCGTTTGTGATCCTTGCAAACAGATGATTTGCATGAATGTGACCTTTGCAGGCAGGTCAGATTCACTGTGAGTCATTGTTGCTGATCAGACCCTGACTGGTATTTCCGAAATAGCTAACATCCTGTCTGATCTTCTGTGTGAGGGGGAGGAGACCGAGGGCTTGTGAATTCACCTGGAGTTGAAATCCTGTGAGGAGGAATGCCTGGAGCCTGCGATGAGGCACTGAGAGAAATATTTGTTGCCATTTCAGGAGCTGCTGTTTTTTCCAAACCGTGCTGGAGTTGACAGAATTAGCTCACTAATTATAAGGGACCACAAAACTGCACATTATCAGGAAAAGAGGGAGCAATTAAATGGAGACCATCAATGAGAAGGGGCCAATTACTGTGAGACTGCTGTATAATTTCACATACCATTTGAAGCTCAGTTATCCAGGGGTGAGTTTCTTTTAAAGTCAGAGGGATATCCTTTCAGCTTGTTGTGTTTCGGTTTGAAGATGTTCAGAACCATTCGCTCATTGACCTGCCTGGAGCAGCCTTACCTGTGAAAGAGTACCATGTTCTGGGAAATCGGCAGTGACTTCTTCCAAATCTCACCTCGCTGCCCCCTTCCCGTAAGACCGCAGGGACCCGAGAGGTTTCACTCAGTCAGGACTCGCTCGCTCACCTGGTCAGTCACTGCTTCGTCAGTATCAGGGGAGATATTGAAGTTGTGGTATCATTGCTAGACTATAAATCCAGAGACTTCGGTCATATTGTGGGCACCTGGGTTTGAATCCTGCCGCGGTACATTCTGGAATTGGGATTCAATTCAGAATCTGGAATCAAGAGTTGAATGATGACCATGAAACCAGTGTCAGTGATCAGGAAATCATATCTGGTTGCCTCATTAGTCAGAAATGAAATTAAATCAAAAGCAAGAAATTAAGTAAGATCAGATGGTGTAGAATCTGTTGTGGGTGGATTTGAGCAAACCGCAAAGATGAAAAGAAAACCACAATGGGAGTTAGGTACCGGCCTCCAAACAGTCGGCAAGTGGGGCACAAGATAGATGTATAAGAAAGGCAAGGTTACAGTGATCATGAGGGATTTCAATATGCAGGTGCACTGGGAAAATCAGGTTCATCGTGAATTGCAAGCAAAGGAATTTGTGGAATGTCTACGAGATGGCTTTTTGGAGCAGCTTGTTGTGGAGGGAACAGTCAATACTGGATTCTGTGCTGTTCAATGAGGCAGACTTGATAAGGGAGTTTAAGGTGAGGGAGCCCTTAACTATAATATGATAGAATTTACTCTGCCATTTGAGAGGGAGAAGGTGGAATCAGGTGTAACGGTAATACAGCTGAATAAAGGCGACTACAGAGGCATGACGGAGGGTCGGACCAGAATTGACTGGGAGAGGAGCCGAACAGGAAAGACAGTGGAACAGCAGTGGCAGGAGTTTCTGGGAGTAATTCGGGAGACACAGCAAAAATTCATCCCTAGGAAAAAGATGCATACTCGAGGGAGGATGAGGCAACCGTGGCTGACAAGGGAAGTCCGGGACAGCATAAAAGCAAAAGAAAAAGCAAATAATGCAACGCAGGGCAGTGGGAAGACCAACAGAGTCCAATTAGAAAAGAAATAAGGAGCGAGAAGATTGAATATGAGAGTAAGCTTCCCAGTAATATAAAACGTGATTGTGGGAGTTTCTTCAGGTGTAGAAAGGGAAAAAGAGAGGCAAAAGTGGACATTGGACCGCTGGAAAATGACGCTGGAGAAGTAATAATGGGGAACAAAGAAATGGCTGAGGAACTGGAGAAGTACTTTGCATCAGTCTTCACTGTGAATATCCCAATGAGTAATATCCCAAAAATTCAAGAGTTGGGAGCCAGGGGTGAGTATGGTGGCCATCACCAAGGAGAAGGTGCGATTAAAAACTGCAAGGTCTGAAGGTCGATAAATCACCTGGACCAGGTGGACTATACCCGAGAGTTGTGGAAGAGATAACTGAACAGATGGTAGAGGCATTAATAGTGATCTTCCAGGAATTGGAGTCAGGGAGGGTCCAGAGGACTGCAAAATAGCTAATGTCCCCCCCCCCCCCCCCCCGTTTAAAAAGTGAGGCAAAAGACGGGAAATTACAGTCCGATTAGCCTGACTTCTGTCATTGGTAAGATCATGAAGTCCACTGTGAAGCATGAGATTTCTGCATACTTGGAAGTGCATGGCAAAATAGGGCAAAGCCAGCGTAGTTTCATCAAGGGGAGGCAATGTCTGACAAATCTGGTAGAATTCTTTTGAGGAAATAATGAGCAGGTTAGACCAAGGAGAACCAATACATGTTATCTACCTGGACTTCAAGAAAGCCTTTGACAAGGTGCCGCACACGAGGCTGCTGGGTAAGATAAGGGCCCATGGTGTTAGAGGCAAGGTGCTAGCATGGATAGAAGATTGGCAGAAAGCAGAGAGTGGGGATAAAAGGGTCTTTCTCAGGATGGCAGCTGGTGACAAGTGGTGTTCCACAAGGGTTGGTGCTGGGACCACAGCTTTTCACTAGGTACATTTAATGATCTCTGTGAAGGAGCTTTGGGCATTCTGCAAACTTAGCCAGACGATACAAAGATAGGTGGAGGGACAGGTAGTATTGAGGAGGTGGGGAGACTGCAGAAGGATTTGGAAAGGTTAGGAGAGTGGGCAAAGAAGTGGCAGATGGAGTATAACGTAGGAAAGTGTGAGGTCATGCGCTTTGGTCGGAAGAATAGAGGAGTAGACTCTTTTCTAAATGGGGAGAAAATCTGAAGTGCAAAGGGACTTGGGAATCCTCGGCAAGGATCCTGTCAAGGTAAACTTGCAGGTTGAGTCGGTAGTTACGAAGGTGAAGACAATGTGGCATTTATTTTGAGCACTGGAATATAAAAGCAGGGATGTACGTCTGAGGATTTATAAGGCTCTGGCCAGTCCGCATTTAGAATACTGTGAGCAGTTTTGGGCTCCACACCTCAGGAAGGATTTACTGACCCTGGAAAGGGTCCAGACAGCAATTTACAAGAATGATCCCAGGAATGAAAGGCTTAACACGTGAGGAACGTTTTGAGGGCTCTGGGTCTGTACCGGATGGAGTTGAGAAGGATGAAGGGGGATCTGATTGAAACTGTCAGAATACTAAACAGCCCGGACAGAGTGGACGTCGAGGTGTTTCCATTGGTGGAAGAGACGAGGATCTGAGGGCACAGCCTTAGAGTAAAGGGAAGACCTTTTAGAACGGACATAAGGAGAAACTTATTCACCCCGCAAAGAGTGGTGAATCTTTGGAATTCATTGCCAAAGAAGCCTGTGGAGGCCAGGTCATTGTCGTAAATATGTGCCACAGACTGACCATGTCAAAATTAGCTTTGCTTCGTACCGTGCATCTATCCCTCTGCCTCCCAGGTGATATACGCGTACCTCCAACGCTCTGTTCCAATAGCAATTGCAAAAACCTCATTCGGGGAACAATTCGCCTCAAACCAACCACCTTTTCCAGCGCCACCTTCGCCTTCATTTCTGAGGAAATGTCACTGGACGTGACATGTTAGCTCTGTTTCTCTCTTCACAGACGCTGCCAGCCACGCTGTGTTTCTCCAGCAGCTACTGCTTGTGATTTCATCGGGCTTGTGACCGCATGGCGCCAGCTGCAATTTTCTGTGTAGTGTGGCTTGTCAGAAACCTGGAGAGTCACCTAACGTGAATATTTTGTTTGTTTTTTGTGTCTTGCAGTCTGGCTACTTTTCAAGTATGTTCAGTGGGTCATGGAAGGAGTCCAACATGAGCTATATCGAACTGGAGATCCCCGATCAGAACATCGACACGGAGGGTATGTTTATGTATTTGTGTATTGAATCTGACGGGCTACCAACGTTGATGTGTCATTTTAGAGTGGGTCGGCACTGAGACGAGTGTTACCCTTTGGCTGGGGAATACACAGCCTCCAGTTTGTGATAACAGACTGAACAATGTCTTCACTTTAGAGGATTGTGAATGTTTGGTTTACGCTGCTCTGGAGGGTTTCACTGCCCCGTTGTTGCATGTGGTTAAGGCTGGAATGGGCAGATCTTTTTCTTTTCTTGGTCTGTCAAGAAGTCAGGGGTTGCGGGGAACGGGTGTGAAAGTGAACTTTGAATGCCAAGATCGGACACAATTGTTTTGATTGGTGGAGCAGGCTCAGCACCCGCAATGTCTGCTGCCGTTCATGGATCTTATTATCTTTTCTGTACCACGCTTGTCTTGTGAGGGGTTTGTTTGTTTTTTGTTGTTTTGTTTTGTTTTGTTTTGTTCACACCTCATGAGATGCAGATGTCGCTGCCTGGGTCCAGCATTTATTGCCCCCTCCCTAGGTGCCCCTTGAGAAGGTGGGGGTGAGCTGCCTACTGGAACTGCTGCTGTCCCTCTGCTGTGGGTTGACCCACAGTGCCCCTTAGGGAGGGAATTCCGGGATTTTGACCCAGCGAAAGAATGGCGATTATATTTTGAAGTCAGGCTGGCGGAGTGGCTCAGAGGGGAACTTGCAGGGGGTGGTGGTCCCATGTATCTGCTGCCCGTGTCCCAGTTGGAAGTGGTCATGGGATTGATCTGAGGATCTTTGAACTTCTGTCGTGCATCTTGTACGACATACACGCTCCCACTGGTGATGTCTGTGGATGTGATGCCAATCAAGCGGGGGCTGCTTTCTCTTGGATGGTGTCGAGCTTCGTGAGTGTTGTTGGAGCTGTCCCCATCCAGGCAAGTGGGGAGTATTCCATCACACACTCCTGACTTGTACCTTGTACCTTGTAGAGGGTGGTCAGGTTTTGGGGAATCAGCAGGTGAGTTACTCGCTGCAGTATTTCTAGCCTCTGACCAGGTCATATCGCTCAATGAGATCTCCTCTCATTGTCCTAAATCTCTGTAGTACAGGCCTGAGACGCTCAGTCTGTCTCCATCAGACAAACTGCAGTGGCCTGAATGGTCTCCTTCAAAGTCTGGGACTACTCTGTGACACAGAATGCTGGAGGTGTCACGTCTCCCCAAACCACGGCTGACTTGGAACATGTTCAATCTGCATTTGTTTTTAATTTTCTGGGTGAGTGCTGTCTGAATGAACGCAGCTGAAATAATCCTATTTGGCAATGAGTCATCAGCATTCCGTAAAATGAAAGACGTGTATTTTCATAGCACCTTTGACCAGCTTTGCAGCTGCTGCGACACCTTCTGAGCTGTGGTCACCATAGGAAGCGCTGTGCATGTAATTTGTGCACAGCTGTATCCCACAGACAGCAAAGTGAGAATGATCCGTTCATCGCTTTGATGGTAACAGAAATTTTTTTGAATTGATTTATTTATTGTCACGTATATTTTGTTCAAAAATACAATGGAGAAGTGTTGTATCATGTCTTCGTTCCCTGGTGGCATCTTAAAAACACAGAAAAATAAGCCAAGACATAGAATATAAAGGTCGAAAAATAAGAAAAAGTGTTCAACTTTACCACCCGCTTTGTTAAGCACTTGCACGCCAGGCACAAGTCGTCTTTGCTGCAGTCTGGTAGCATTTGTGGACAGAGAAAACATTGGATTCAAGTGGCTCTTCTTCAGAACTACTTTGTGTCCACAGGTTGAGCCAGACCTGCTGAGCTTCTCTAACGATTTCAACTCTGGTTTCAGATCTTCAGTTCATTGTTTGATGGTCATTTAAGTGATGATGGGTGAGGGATAAATAATGTCCAGGACTCTGTGCAGAACTCTCGTCATGTCTTGCAGAGCCTGGCAGATGCGACCTTGGTGTGAGGTCTCATCTTGAAAGTGGCCTCTTGTTCTGCTGGTCGTCCCTCAAGGGCCCCTTCTGTAGCGGTTCACTCCGTGGCAAGTATCTGCACGTGAGACACTGATGCGGAGAAGCCTTTGGGCCGTAGTGACCCCATGGTTCTGGCTGACCAGGAGACTCTTCCACACTGACCCGCTGTCACAGGCAGGTTGCTGGGATGTACAAGTAAGTACTCAGTCACGAACACAACTCGGGGCTCAGTTGGCTGGATGGCTGGTTTACGAAGCATGCTAATGCCAACCGTGCAGCCTTCTTAAACTCCAAAAATATTGAGCAGGACGGTGGCTCAGTGGTTAGCACTGCTGCCTCAGCTTCAGCGACCCGGGTTCGATTCCACCCTCGGGTGACTGTCTGTCTGTGCGGAGGTTGTGCGTTCTCCCCGTATCTGCGTGAGTTTCCTCCGGGTGCTCTGGTTTCCTCCCAAAGTCCAAAGATTTGCAGGTTTGGTGGATTGTCCGTGGTAAAGGAGTGGGTCTGGATGGGGTGCTCTTCAAAGGGTCAGTGTGGACTTTGATGGGCTGATTGGCCTGCTTCCACACACAGTGCCTCTCTGAGCTTCTGTGACAACAAGAGGGATATGACCCTGTGTGCAACATGACCTGCTATGACTTTTCAGAGTGCAGCACTCTGTCCGCCGTGCACTGGGAGCTTTGACTGGGATCCTGTTCTCCAGACGCTGCCGTGCTATTTGAGCCCACTGCCTTCTGACTCCCAGGTGTGAGCGGAACCCGACCAAACTGGGAACAGCTGAAGCTGTCTCTTTCTAACAGCGTATTTCTTGTCGCTCAAGGCTCCCTGAATAATTGAAAGGGGCTGTTTGGCAGGCTGTGTTTCAGACAGCTGTGGATTGTGAGAATCCGAGCTTTCGATTGCTACCCGTTGCTGCTCTCTCTTGGCGCTGCTTTTGTAAAATTGAAACAAAGACAAGAGAGAGTGTTGGCCAGAGACTGCTGGTGCTTCAGGTTGAACAAGCACGAACAGACAAGCAATAGGCAGACGTCACACTTATTCTGGTGGAGCTATTTCTGGAGCCATGTGATCAGATGGAACTGTTGTGAAACCCCGGAGGGATGATTCAGGAAGGGAAGAAAACCTACACTTTGTGCCTACGCTTCAGAGATTATTGTGGAAAATTACTTCCGTTCTTATCTTTTTATTTCTGCCCTTTTGTAGGGTGTCAACTGATGCCCATGTGTCAGAAAGCTCAGATTGCAGGAGATCTGTCCCTGGCTGCCCTCAGTGCCGTGTGTGAGCTTCCGTTTGGACACCGTTAGTCCTGAAAGGGTCCTAACCTTACTCGGTGGCTGGGTGCTCCCTGAGGTGAGGTCGCGGAAGGATTAGAGGGGGTGGTGGAGGCAGGGACCCTAAACCCTTCTTAACAAGTACCTGGAGATAGTAGGAACTGCCGATGCTGGAGATTCTGAGATAACAAGGCGTCGAGCTGGATCAACAGAGTAGGCCAGGCAGCATCAGAGGAGCGGGAAAGCCGATGTTTTGGGTCTGGACCCTTCTTTCCGGGGCGGCACGGTGGCTCGGTGGTTTGCACTGCTGCTACTCAGCGCCAGGGACCCAGGTTCGATTCCAGCCTCGGGTGACTGTCTGTGTGGAGTTTGCACATTCTCCCTGTGTCAGCGTGGGTTTCCTCCGGGTGCTCTGGTTTCCGCCTACAGTCCAAGGATGTGCGGGGTAGTTGGATTGGCCGTGCTAAAATTGCCCATAGTGTTCAGGGATGTGTAGATTAGGTGGGTTACAAGGGGACGGGTGTGGGTGGGATGCTCCAAGGTTCGGTGTGGACTTGTTGGGCCGAAGGGCCTGTTTCCACACTGTAGGGGTTCTGGAAGACGGGGTGAGAAAGGACATCTGAGCGTCTTTGGGTCGGCGTGGGCAAGATGGGCGGAATGGTCCCTTTCTGTGGTGTGTCGTTTCTTTTCCATTAACCCAGCCAGTGGCATTGCCTTTTGCATCCCCCCCCCCCCAGCACCCCCACTGTCCAATCTGATGAGATGGAATGTAGGTGCCAGACGAAGCAGCCAGGTTCTATGTAGACTGAGCATGCTCACACTGGCTGGGTTTTATTTGTGAGACCAGTGGTCTGCCACTGCATGCATTTGGATTCTACACTCACTGAATGTCTTCTCCCCTCTACCCATCTCTTTACTTGCACCTAGATCAGAGATCTTGCATGCGTATGATGTCTTTCACATCTGTGGGGCACCCTGAAACAGTAGCTCACATTGTGAAGTTAGGTCCTTAAGCGCAGTCACTGTTGGCTTTTGCAGTCATCTTTTGCACAGCAACATCCCACTGGCCAAGCGCAAACTATTTCTCACCTTGGTTGATGGATAGCCTTGGCCTGTGCTTGTAGTTCAGTTCGTGGCTAGGCTGTTGTTAGTTTGAAACTCTGAATGAAAATGCATCAAACTGTTGGAGCTGGGGAGACAAACCCTTGTTAGGCCAAGACTTGAGACTCAGACATCAGAGGGAAAGAAAGCTTGTGTTTTCTAGCAGCCTGTCATTCGCAATAGAATTGCTGTTGCCAAGTCTAGAGCATTGCATGGTCTTTCTCTTGTCTCATTATCCTATTGGTCTCAACGTGGATTTCATTGTATCACCTAGTCCCTGACATGGCCAGTCCTGTGTTTATTCTCCTTGTTTGAATAAAAAGATCTATCAACAAGATTCCCTGAACAAAATGATATAATAATAGGACTTGACTTAACAAGACGCAGAGCTGTCGAATGCACAATTTGAAGCGTGAAAGCAGAAATGTTTCCCCTTAGAACTAATCATAACACATGCACACACTAGTTAAGGGAAAAGTCAGCAAAATTTTCTTCTGAAACTCAGTTTATTTTGGGGGGAGGGGTTGGTGACGTTCTCTTCCATTAGTTAGCTCTGTGAGTATAAAGGGGTACGATGGACCATTCCTGATGGTTTTCTGTTTCGCTCCCTTGCACACATCAACAGGTCACGATGTATAGATACCTGTCACTGCACATTGTCTGATGAATCCCCATGAGACAGCAGCCTGAGTTTATTCAGAATGTCAAGCAGTAGGCTTCCAGAAGCCTTTCCAAGAGAACAGCTGTTTCACTTTTCTACTTTACACGCAGAATCCTCCAAGAGGAGATCTTAGAAAGGTCAGGTATCAAAGACTGAGCTTGGGGGTCTTGCCTCTTCCTAGGTCTGATGGGCCAGATTAAACCTGCCAAGGAGATAGCCTAGACCCTGACCTTTTATCATCTTAAAAGGCAAGTGGACGGTGCTATGTTCCAGACATGATTCAATTGGTCAAGCTGCTGGGCTTTCAGCCAAACGTGCCTTATTCTTCAATGGTGGTTAAAACACAAAGGGGGAAAAAAAAGGTTGGCCTAACTTCATCTCTCTTAAAAGACTTAACAAAATATTACCTTACTGAGCTACTACTCGCCACCTGTTCCAAGATAGCAGCATCTCATAAACAGACCGTTGGCAGAGGCAAATTCAGTGAAACCAATTTCCCTCACTTGTTATCTCCTTCAGTCCAGGAGAAGGAACACCGATCGGGCAGCAGGAGGAGAACTTCAGCTTTTGCAGTTCCAGGGAGAGAGAGCTGCATCTGGCAGCTTCGACTCCAAAGCCCCAACGTGAACAACTGAAAACAAAACTAAAACCTGAGGCTGACTGTACCCACTCATGCTTTTGTCAAATGTTCAAAAAACCCAAAGCTACTTCCTCTGCTTTGCTGCCAGCTGTAGATTTATCTGTCCATGCCAATATTGATGAGAGATAACCACACAGTTCTTGTGGAGACAAAGTCCTGCCTTCACATTGAGAATACCCTCCATCGTGTGTGGCACTACCACCATGCTGAACGGGACAGACTTCAAACCGATCTAGCACCTTAAAACTGGGCATGCATGAGGTGCTGTGGGCCATCAATAGCAGCAGAACTGTACTCCAGCACAATCTGTAAGGGTCTTTTAGAAAACTACAGTGGGCCCCTTTCAGGGACTACAAGAACAGAAAGACCATAGGAAATGGGAGCAAGAGTGAGCCGTCTAGCTCCTCAAGCTTGCTGTGCCATTCTCTGAGATCATGGCTGATCTTTTTGTGGACCATTTTGAATTTGGTTTCAGTCTGCTTGAAGAGAAATTGGTGGTACGTGCAAGGTAATGGGTAGGCGGCAAACGTACGTTGGCTTCCATTCTGTATATAAACCAAACTTCATGAGGAGTATCAGTATCTCGTTTCACGCTTCGCCTGGTAGCTTCGCGTGAAAATTACTCCATGACTCTGAGATTTCAGTCTTCCTTCCCCCTCCCCTCTGACCAGGTCCTGACTGGCCAGTCAGAACTCTGATGCACGTTAGAATGAATGGCTCCGTGATTTTTGAAACAGCTCTGTGTGCCAACTCTGTGAAGGCTTGTGACATGTGCCCCACTGGTGTGAGCATTCTCCTCCTGACCTGTCAGCCTGTTTATCCACGGCTGCTATTCCCATGGTTAAGCCGTTGCTAAAACACTGAGAGCTGCCAAAATGCAAATTACAGTTTAAGAGTATGCTTGGAATCCAGTGAGTCGAGAGGGTTTTGAAATTTATTTTGTGTTTTCACTGGTTGCTGAGGTGTGTGGCACAGGCCCATGAAGGATTATTGTGTGTGTGTGTGTGTGTGTGTGTGTGTGTGTGTGTGTGTGTGTGTGTGTGTTGGCTTGCTGTTTGTTCAGGAGCAAGAGAAATCTCTTTAACCTCTTGAGCTTGATCCAAGGTTCAATTCTATTTATGTCTAAGTTTCCTGTCCGTCAACAGCCTGCCGTGGCATAAATACCTTGGTTCCAATGTTCAGAATTTGAACAGTTCTAGTTTCCACAGTCGTTTGCAGAGGGACTGTTACCCTCTTGATAAGAAAGCTGCTTCCAACCTTCACTCTAAAACAGTTGTGTTTTGAATGTATTTCCCGTTTGCTGAAGCAGGCTCGATGTGAGAGGTTAGTCAGTTCACTGGGGCTGGTTGGCTCGGGTGTGGGGACAGAAGGCTGCTGATAGCTGTGAGATTTGCTGGAAGCCTGCCGCTTCCCGTTGTCCCAAGCTTCACGTAGAGGGGTGCTGCTGATGCTGAGTAACTGCCCTGACAGAGAAATGTGCTCACATGCTCTTCATGCCTTGAGCCTCGCTACCTTCGCTTATCTGAAGAAGAGCTGGACAAGACTTGAAGCATTCGTTCTGTTCCTCTCTACACAGATGCTGTCAGACCTGCTGAGTTTCTCCAACGTTCTGTGTTTGTTTCAGATTTACTGCTTCGGCATGCTTTTTTTTTTTTTGTATTTTTTTTTGTTCTTTATTTTCCCAGCGGATTTGGGTTTTCTTTTTACAGCCTTACAAATCCTTTTCACATTTTGAACATATTGAGCAGGTCACCGTTCAACCTGCTTCAATGCAAGGTAGCACAAGCCAAGTTTACACAAATGTTCCTCATGATTTAATCCCGTTCAGATCCCAAACACTATCTGGTGACTGAACGTTACTGTGATTTACTCCCAAACCATTAAATTATCCAATGTGGTGAAGAACTAAAACTACACATTGGATTCTGACCACAGAGCCATCGAGCTGTACATCACAGAAACAGACTCGTCCAACTCAGCCAGGCCGACCAGATGTCCTAAATTAATCCAGTCCCATTTACCAGCATTTGGCCCATATCCCTCTATAAAACCCTTCTTTTTCATCTACCTATCCAGATACCTTTTAAATGTTGTGATTGGACTAGCCTCCTCTGGCAGCTCATTCCATGCGTGCACCACCCTCTGTGTGACCCTTAGGTGCCTTTTAAATCTTTACCCTCTCACCTTAAACCTCTGCCTTCAAGTTTTGGACTCCCCCCACCCTGGGCTAAAGGACCTTGGCTATTCACCCTGTCCATGCCCCTCATGATTTTATAAACCTCTATACGGTCACCCCAAGCCTCTGACACTCCATGGAAGATAGCTCCAGCTTATTCAGCCTCTCCCTGTAGTTCAAACCCTCCAACCCCGGCAACATCCTTGTTAATCTTTTCTGAACCCGTTCAAGTTTCGCAGCATCTTCCCGATAGCAGGGAGACCAGAATTGTACGAATTTCGAAAGTGGCCCAAACAACGTCCTGGACAGCCGCAACACGACCCTCCCGATTCCTATACTCAATGCACTGACCACTAAAGGAAAGTGTACCAAACGCCTTCTCCACTATCCTATCTACGTGTGACTTCACTTTCAAGGAACTACGAATCTGCACCCTAAGGTCCCTCTGTTCAGCAACACTCCCCAGGACCTTACCAATGAGCGTATAAGCCCTGCCCTGATTTGCTTTTCGAAAATGCAGCGCTTCACATTTATCTAAATTAAACTCTATCTGTCACTCCTCGGCCCATTAGCCCGTCTGATCAAGGTCCCGTTGTACTCTGAGGTAACATTCTTTGCTGTCCACTACACTAAGTTGTACTTGCTATTTTTACAGTTGCACGTTAAGGTACGTCTCCTGAGGTGTTGTCTCTCTCTGAATGATTCAGGTGGTGTTTGGAACCAAGCTCTGCCATTGAGAAACTTTGGGCATCTTGTTGATTTTTGCAACCTGCCCGATTTCGCTCCACGTTGAAGTTTGTGGGGAGCAGTCTTGAGTGGGTACAAAACAAGAGTTGGTTCTGGTGTCTCAGCCACAGCGTCCAATTCAAATTATTATTCTTTGATTGCAACAGCAACATGTGAATGTATTCTTGAGATTACTCACTGGGAACTGGCAGCCTTTGTAAACTTCCTCATGTTACAAAATAGGACCCAACTTTTTGCAATGTCAGTTATGAAAATGAGTAAAGACGTAAATTCAGTCGAAACGATTTATTTGCAAGGTAGTAAGTCAATTTTACATTGCACAGTTCTGCACACATACCTCCTATTGGATTTTGAGTTTCATTGCCACAGGATGAATCATTACACTCAGCCCCAATTAATCAGAATGAGAGCAATATTTTCTTTGAAAGATGACAAACATTTATATCTTGTTCACCCATTACTCATGGAATCCAACATAAATTGCCAAACTTGCTGACAATACTGCAGTGGCTGTTGTCTCGCTCTGTGACTGAAGTGACATTTAACTTTCTGAACTTACACAAAAAAAAGTCTTCCTCTCTTTGAAGAACCACGAGACTTGAAGTGATTTCAAGAGGTTAAATCTGAGCAGGAGACAGCAGCCTGAGCTGTGCAGGGTCCTCTGCCATTTTGAATGATCATTGTCTTTGAAGCTACTCTCTACTTGCTCCCCATCCATTTGATCATCTTTGGAGGTTTGTCACATGCCTTGCTGCTGTGACTACAAATAGATCGAATGTAGAATCACCCATCGTAGAACATAGAACACAACATGTGACAATCAGTCACTTGAAATTCCTGGAATAAAATTGTGAGCTGTATTTTCAATGGGACTTGTATATAAATCCCATGGTGATTGAAGGCCAACGTATCATTTGCCCTCCTCATGGATGGTTACGCTCTACGCCAACGTCTAGTGACTGTCAAAACAAGGGCACCCATGTCCCTTTGGAGACCCGCACTTCTCAACCTCTTATGATCTAAGAAAGATTGTGCCTTCCTGTTATCTTTTGAGCAAACTGAGCAGCGTCACACTTCACATTTGTTTTCAATCTGCCACGTTCCAGCCTGTTCATTTAGCCTGTCCGACTCCTCATGAAACCTCCTCATAGCCGCCTCACATCTTACCTTCCCGCCCCATGTGGTGTTGTCAGTAAGTGGGTCCTGCTGAATAAACCATGAGTAGCGACGGTGAACAGCTGGGGCCCAAGCAGTGAGTCTTGTGGTACCCGACAAGAAACAGTCTACCATCCTGTCTGCTTTGTCTTTTAACCAAGTCTTACTCTGCTCGTATGTTACCCCCAATCTTGTGAGTTTTGGTTTCTGTCTTACTAATCTCCAATGTGCGGCATGATTAAAAGCCTTCTGAGAATCCAAATGCAACAAGACAGCCATTGGTTCCCCTTTCTCAGTGCTACAAGTGACATCCTCATAAACTCATTTCCCCCATACGAGCCCATGTTGACTGTGCCCAATTTGACCATGCTTTTCCAAGTATCCACTTACCACCACCTTGAAAATCGATTCTACCATTTGTTTTCTGACTTGATTTGACTTAGACATCAGATAATTGGTCTGCAGGTCTCCATTCTCCATCCCTTCTTAAACTGATCTTCATAGGATAATAGAGATAAAAGGTACTGCAGATGCTGGAGAATCCGAGATAACGAGGCGCGGGGCTGGATGAACACAGCAGGCCAAGCAGCATCATCGGAGCAGGAAAACTTGACGTTTCGGGCCTAGACCCTTCGTCAGAAATGGGGGAGGGGAAGAGGGTTCTGAAATAAATAGGGAGAGAGGGGGAGGCGGATAGAGGAGAGGATAGGTGGAGAGGAGGCAGACGAGTCGAAGAGGCGGGGATGGAGCCAGTAAAGGTGAGTGTAGGTGGGGGGGTAGGGAGGAGATAGGTCAGTCCAGGGAGGACGGACAGGTCAAGGGGGGGGCGGGCGGGATGATGTTCGTAGATAGGAGATGGGTGCCACCCGAAGGCTGCAGGAACAGCAAATCATATTCAGGAACCCTGCAGCCCAATGGTATCAATGTGGATTTCACAAGCTTCAAAATCTCCCCTCCCCCAACCGCATCCCAAAACCGGCCCAGCTCGTCCCCGCCTCCCTAACCTGTTCTTCCTCTCACCTGTCCCCTCCTCCCACCTCAAGCCACACCCCCATCTCCTATCTACTAACATCATCCCGCCCCCTTGACCTGTCCGTCCTCCCTGGACTGACCTATCTCCTCCCTACCCCCCCACCTACACTCACCTTTGCTGGCTCCATCCCCGCCTCTTCGACTCGTCTGCCTCCTCTCCACCTATCCTCTCCTCTATCCATCCTCTATCCGCCTCCCCCTCTCTCCCTATTTATTTCAGAACCCTCTTCCCCTCCCCCATTTCTGACAAAGGGTCTAGGCCAGAAACGTCAAGTTTTCCTGCTCCTACGATGCTGCTTGGCCTGCTGTGTTCATCCAGCCCCACGCTTCGTAGGATAATACGTCGGCCCAACAACATGGGCCGAAGTACTGTGCTGTCCTGTTCTATGTTCTCATATGGTAAGTTAAGCTGCTTTTTAAACCTCTGAGGGAGGGGTGTCGGGACTGAAACAAAAACTGAAGTCGCTGGAAAAGCTCAGTGGATCTGGCAGCATGTGTGAGGAAAAATCAGTTAACTCAGACCTGGTGACCCTTCCTCAGAACTGGAGGAAGTTAGAGATATCGGGAGGGGTGTCAGGGCTAGAGGAGGTGACGGAGGTGGGGAAAGCTTGAGAAGGTGACAGAAGTAGAGAGGTGAAAGGCAATAGAGGAACCTGAATACACAAGCAGTTTAAAAATTATCAGCGTGGGAGCCAGTGTGTCTCAGTGCGCACCATGTTTTGAGTTTGGGCCATTGTTCTCGATGAGTTCATGTTCACTAATTGGGCACTTAGGCAGATTCCAGTTGTCTGTAGTGTAGTTACTGAACTTCTCGGCTCCATCCCACTGCCAAAGGAGTGTGCAGTCAGAGCTCCACATTGTCATGGGCACAGGGCACAGAGGAATAAAACACACATCTGATCCGAGAACACATCCCTCTGGAACAGCATCAGCACTTTGTTGTTTCAAACATTGCCAGGGTGGATCAGCTCGTATTTTACAAACAGTTCAGCCATGCCCACACTGTCAGAATAGACAGAGCAGAGGGCTCTTGTTCTGCTCAAGATCATCTTAACCCTCTTAAAACGTCACTTGACTCTTTTTAGCAGTCAGTGAACCACACTATGAGTCAGTGAGCAGGTTATTGCTGAGCGAGTACAGCTTGATTGTAACATTCATCAATCTTTCCATCATTTTACTGATGCTAGAGAGTGGATGAGGCGGTAGTTGGTCGGGTTGTGTTTGTCATGGTCTTTATGTACAGGACATACCTGGGCATTTTTCCGCATTGTCAGCTAGATACCAGTGTTGTAACTGTCCTGGAACAGCTTGGCCATGGGAGCAGCAAGTTCTGGAGCACAAGTCTTAAATACTATTGTCAGAATGTTTTCAGGGCCCGTAGCCTTTGCAGTGTCCAGTGTCTCCAATCTTTTGTTGATATCACATGGAGTGAATCCAGTCGGCTAAAAGGTGGCAGGCAAGAAAGTCTTTTAGGTAGCTTCAAAAGCAGAAATTGCTAGAAAAGCTCAGCAGGTCTGGCACCATCTGTAAAGAGAAATCAGAGTTAATGTTTTGGGTTCAGTGACCCTTCCTCAGGTAGCTTCACCAGGTTGACACCTCGCCTTCAGATATGCCTGGTGCTGCTCCTGGCATGCCCTCCTGCACTCTCCATTGAACCAGGGTTGATCCCCTGGCTTGATGGTAATGGTTGAGTGGGGGATATGCCGGACCATGAGGTTACACATTGTACTGGAGTACAATTCTGCTGCTGTTGATGGCCCACAGCGCCTCATGCATGCCCAGTTTTAAGGTGCTAGATCTGTTTGAAGTCTGTCCCGTTCAGCATGGTGGCGGTGCCACACGCGATGGAGGGTATTCTCAATGTGAAGGCAGGACTTTGTCTCCACAAGGACTGTGTGATTATCTCTCTTATCAATATTGTCATGGACAGATAAATCTACAGCTGGCAGATTGGTACGGGTGAGATCAGGTATGTTTTTCCCTCTTGTTGTTCCTTGTTAAAAGAAGCTTCTCACAGCACCAGTCCCAGGCTGCATCCTGCTGCACAGTCCTGACAATGAAAGGAACTGGTGTTGGTATTGGTTCAAAAAATACCACATGGTAGTTCGCTGCAGTTTCCACTGTAGCTGATGCCATTTGAGCCATCTTCATGCCGACACAGCAACACATACAGGTAATTTTAAAGACCACTGTTTCAGATCAGTAATCATCGAGCAGGCTCTACTATTCTGTCTGACGGCACAAGCTTTCTGAAAACGTATTTGTGAGTATCTCTGTACTCCCCTGCGCTCACAGAAGTCCCATCACAGTGGTGTTTTATTCTCTCTGCCTTTCACATTGCGATTGATAATCGGAAAGATTGAGTGTTTACAGTGTCACTTTTTTCCCCCCCCCAAACAGCTGACTGTTGTATTACTGAAACTCCTCACTGCTCTCTCTTCTCTTTTCCCCCCCCCACCACCAACAACCCAGCAGTGACCACAACTGGAACACCAGAAACCCACGAGTGGTTTTTCCAACTCTCACTGCTTCCCACTTGTCTCCCCGTTGGCATAAAAAGTTATCAAGAAGCAAACTAAAGCACTCACTTGCCATCATCCTCCCCAGGGGCAATTAGGGATGGAATCGTAGACACCCTGCGGTGCGGAAGCAGGCCGTTCGGCCCATTGAGCTCACACCAAGCCTCTGAAGAGCATCCCACCCAGATTTGCCTGGCCCTGTAACGCTGCATTTCCCATACTGAATCCACCTAGCCTGCAAATCGTTGGGCACCAAGTGCCAGGAATCAGAGCTAAAAACCGGAAATGCTGAGAATCCTCAACAGGCCAGTGCAGAGATAGAGCTGGTGCGTGTAGGGAGGTGAACATGGCTCTGGTTTTGCCACGTGCCCTCTCACCTCTCACTTTGACCTTGTGTCTTGAGACCTCCAACTGTTGAATCTCTCCCGCCCTGCACCGTATCAGTGACCTTCCCTTGTGTTTTGTGCCCGACCGTCCCTCTCCCTCTTGTCTGTTACATTCCAGGCTTTACCCAACTCCTGACAAGGGGTTGCAGAGCTGCACTGTTCAACTGTTTGCCTCCACACCGGCGCTGCCAGACCTGCTGAGTTTCGTCCAGCACGTTCTCTCAGTAATTGCGTTTTTGAGTGTGTGTCGGAAAGGATAATGTTGTGTCCACCAACCTAGGAGGTGCATTAGGTTGAGTTCCTCACACCCTGATTTATCCAGCACCCTGGAGCTGAGACGGCACTTTGAGGGGTTTTTCCCTGGCAGAGAAGCACTGTGGACTATCCTGTTAGTGAAATCACATTCTTGCTGTGCTGCAATCTGTACTGGGTATAGCTGGGACCAGGCACTGAGGGAAGGATTGTCCATGCTGCAGCTTCTGGCCACATCTTGACCACAGAGTTCTGCCAGTATTGCCGCGCCGTTGTCGAGTTATATTTATTTGGAGCTGGTTCTCTCCTGTTTGAATGCAGTGCGTTTGGAGGGATGGTTATTAAATCACAGCGAAGTGATCTGTTGGGATCTGCAGCTTGAGAAAGACAGAAGAAAGCAAAAACCTGTTGACTGCAAGTTGTCAGGGAGCCCTGAAGGATTGCAGCCCCACTTGAGTTCACTTCGATGAGCAGCTCCAAGTGTTGGAGGATCACTGCCAGCTAACCAGCTGGTTTTTGTTTACATTTCATCTTGGCTGCTTAACCAAATGCCCCGCACCGGCTGTGTGCTGCACTTTTCCTGTCTCTCTCTTTCTCTCTGCTCATGGCCTGGTCTCCCATCTTTCTTTGGAGTCTGTACTGTTCAGCATTTCTCTGCTTTATTGGTCAGTCTGACAGGAACGAGAGCTCCAACAGCTGGACAAATGTTTGTTGTCCACTCGTAAGATAACTCCAACTTTTTCTCGACATTCCACCCCAATGATCATCACAGATTGGTGGGCAGCAGGTACCACAAGGTCGCGAATTTGGTCTGAGTGGGAATTTGGCACAGACTGGGAAAGAGGTTTTGATTTTTGCCTCCACTGCTTTCTCTGTTACAGGGTGCAGGTGAGTACTTCATTGAATTTGCCTTTCACTTCAGCTCAATCGCAGAGTTAGTAAATAGTCGATGATTGAAATGAAGAAAGGAAGATTGGCTCAGAATGGTAGGCGAGTTGGTGTGTTACATCTGTAGCCTGTGGCATGGCATCGCTGCAAGTGTCTGCAGTTTGGGCTCCGAGCTGAAATCTGAGACACGGACACAGTCAGGACATCAGTGATGCAGGAAGGTACATGGATGCTTCCATCCAGGAGCACATGGTTATTGGCTGGGACAAGCGGATAACGCTGTTTAGTCTGGTACAGAGATAATGGGTTGAATGGCCTCGTTCTGCACCACAACATTTGTGTGATCCTGTGGGCAGCAAAAGAGCTATAGTTATGTTCTTGGTTGAGTTGTGGGTGGGGCGGTGGATGGGCTTTGGGTGGGGGGTGGGGTGTGCGGGTGCTGGCAGGAGCAGGAGATACTGTTTTCTTACACACCAGGACCATTGTGTTACCTGTCCAGCCTGATGACTGAGGGCAATTTCTTGAGACTGGAGTTTTTTTGGGGATCGTAGGATCCAACTGTTACAAGACTCAACCCCCAATAACCCAAGGAGAACGAGTTGTCTCTCTCTCTCACTCTTTTTCTCTTTCTCTCTCTTCCCCCCCCCCGCATTCCTCACTTGCTGTCTCCCCACGTCCCTCCCTCACCTTGTCTGTCTCTCTCCCTCTCTCTCTTCTCCTTGAGGCAATTTATATCATAGGGGTTAGACATAGTGCTGACAATGAGTAACTTAACCCCTGATTCCCCCCAAAGCCTGTCCCACCATCTACAAGGCACAAGTCAGGAGTGTGAGGGAATACTCCCCATTTGCCTGGATGGGGGGCAGCTCCAATAACACTCAAGAAGCTCGACACCATCCGGGACAAAGCAGCCCCCACTTGATTGGCACCATATTCGCAAGCATCCACTCCCTCCATCACCAACGCTCAGTAGCAGCAGTGTGTACCATCTGCAAGATGCATCGCAGTACTTCACCAAAAATCCTCGGACAACACCTTCCGAACCCATGACCTCTTCGATCTCGAAGGACAAGGGCAGCAGATACAATGGGAACACCAGCCCCTGCAAGTTGCCCTCCGGCCACTCACCAATCTGACTTGGAAATGTGTTGCCATTTCTTCCCTGTGAATGGGTTAAAATCCTGGAATTCCCTTCCTAATAACAATGTGAGTCAACCTACAGCTCATGGACTGCAGCGGTTCAAGAAGGCAGCTCACTCCCACCTTCTCAAGGGGCAGCTAGGGCCAGGGCGTGGTTGCCAGCTGGTGACTCCCACGTCCAATGAAAAAGTTCCAAATTTTAAATAACCAAGATGTCAAAGGAAGTGATCTCTGGCTTACGACTGGAAGCACAGGGTCAAACAGATCAGAGATTCAGAAGATGGTTATGGTTTGTGGTGGTCTGGCACCAGTTCTGGGAGTACTGTGCTGCAGAATGGGGACTGCAAGGAGCATTTTCAATAAAAATGGGGTTGGCGGGGGAAATGTATGTGCAGAAAACGTTGGAAGTTACAGGTCTCTCTTGTGGGGCACATCCATTGCGTCCTGGTCAGATTTTGAGAGACGTTGCGAGTAATCTGGCTGCTTTCTAACTCATGTCTGTGTGATGTTGAACACTTATTCCCTTCTTCTCCTACAGCACTGCAAGTGGCATTTGGCTCGCTCTACCGAGATGATGTCTTAATTCATCCCAGTCGCGTGGTGACCATTCTGGCAGCAGCCTGCATGCTTCAGCTGGTAAGACACACACATAGTCCCACTGTGCAGCCCTGGAAAGATTAGTCAAAATCCCCAAAGCTTGCAGTTGGTCTGAAGTAGATGGTGGTCATGGCTATAACCTTGCTTCAGTGTTTGCAACCGTAGACTTGTCCTCGGTTGTCAACCCTATTTCTGTAACTTCCTTTCAGCTCCACAATCGCCAGATTACCTGATACTGTTCTCTAGAGTATCCCTGATATTCAGCACCTCAGTCCTGGTGGTTGTGGCTGACACTGTCTGGAATACATTCCCCACGCTCCACCCCACCACTGTACTTCCTCATTTCAACCACTCATTACGACCGAGCTGTTTGACCTGAGACCTTTGTTGTCCCTCTGACAAGTATCTGCTTTCATGTCTCTGTATTCTAATGTATGTTACAATGCTCCTGTGATCTCCGTTTCCAGGTTTTATTCCCTCGAGGGTGTTCAGTGAACACAGGTTCTTGTTGTTGTTGAACCGTGTCAAAAGGGTTAGAAGCAACAGCTGATTGAAGTGCGAACAATGTTGTCTTGGGTTCTGGTTAATTTTGAGACTTGCTTTTGCAGTTTCTCGGGGAGAAGGCAGAATCCGAAACGGAAATAAGAAGCAATGCTGCAAGTATTCAGTGATTCGGGCTGACTCTGTAGAATGAGAAAACAAGTGAAGTTTTCAGGGAGCTGACCTTGGAGCTGAGCTGTCCATGTGCGTGCCTGTGATGTTGCACCCAGTGCCAGTTTGTCTGCAGTCCCACTCGCGTTAACATCCAGAGCTGGAGTTGGACAGAGGGAGTCTGTCTTGCTCATCTGCTGTGCCTGCAGTGGTGACCTGATAGAGAGGAGCTCTGACCGGCACCTCAGAGTCACGGCAAAACACCCCAAGGGGCAAAGGATTTCTCACATCACGGCACACAGGCAGAGATCTGGCCTGCGAAAGCTGGTCCCAGAGGCAAGCTTTAAGGACGGTTGGAAAAAAGAAGGGAGAGATGTTGCGAGGTTGAGGAAGGGGTTACCAGAGTTTAGGGTGAAGTGACAGCCATCAAATGTTGGAGCAGTTAAAATCAGGCACGTGCGAGAATCCAGATGAGGAAGAGGGCAGAGATGTCAGAATATTGTGAGGTGATAGGAGGTTGCAGGGACAGATGGGGAGGAGGGAGGTGGGGGTGAGTAGGTAGATAAGATGAGGGATTTTACAACAGAGCTTGAGCACCAGCTTCAATCAGTGAAGTGCACACGTTTCCTGCCTGCTGTGGGTTATGGTGAGCTCTGACTGCATCAGTGAGCTCTGTCACCTCCTTGCCTTTCTGTTCTTCTGTTCAAGAGGAAAGCTTCTGTGTTTTTGCTTTTTCCAGCTCACTCCCCTTTGCCCTCCTTCGCTGGGGGATGCAGGCCGTTGCTAGGTTACCACTCCACAGGCCTCCGGAAAATCACCAGCGAAAGCCTCTTTGATGTGAGAGTCGGTGCATGAATGTGCAGCCTTGTTTATTCAGGCTTCACAAAGGCAGGATGACAGTGGCAAGAGTTCAGAAGATCAGATCGCCTCAGAGATGTGGCCAAAATTCCTCTGTAGCTCATCACTGGTAGGGGAGCATTGTCAGGGAATATGGTTCAGACCAACAGAGGAAACGCATCATGACGTTCTCCCATCCATCCAAATTCACTTTTATCAGGAATGGTTGGGCAGGCTGGGTCTGGGGAAAATCAATAAGATGCGTGTCTTGGAATGAATCAGGTGTTTCAGAGGGGTCTATATGGAGATGGTCAATGAGGGGCCATCAATCTGATACAGTCAGTCATAAGCCTTCGCTCTGATTCTAACCCGTTACCCCAGTGAATGATGACAGTAGATAGCAGCTGGGATACAGAACGCAGGTCCGTGTCAAGCTGACTTTACCAGTATAGGTGGGAGGAAGGAGAAAGGCTGGTAACAACAGGCTCAGATAATCGGGAGGCTCGTGCATCGAAGATTTCAGCGCAGCACAGCACAACTGAATTGCTTGGAGCGAGAGTTTGCATCCCCAGCAGTTGGGATGGGCTGGGGACAGGGGAGGGAGATGGGAGCGACATCCTCAGAGGAGCTTGGAGCTCACTGACTGTTTGTTTCATTCACTCATGGGATGTGGGTGTCACTGGCTGGCCTGGTATTTATTGCCCCCTCCCTCACTCCCATGGAAAATGTGATGGTGAACTGCGTTCTTAAACTTCTGCACTGGAATACTTGCAGTGCTGCTCAGATAAGAGTTTCAGGATTTTGGCCCAGTGACAGTGAAGGAACGGCGATATATTTCCAAATCAGGATAGTGAGCGGCTGCGAGGGGAACTTGCAAGGGTCGCTGTTCCCATGTATCTGCTGCCCTTGTCTTTCCAGATGGAAGTGGTCATAGGTTTGGAAGGTGCTGTTGCAGCATCTCTCATGAGTTCCTGCAGTGCATCTTGTAGATAGTACACACTGCTGCCACTCAGTGTTGGTGGTGGAGGGAGTGGATGTGGTGCCAACCAAGTGGGGGCTGCTTTGTCCTGGGTGGTGTGGAGCTTCTTGAGTGTTGTTGGAGCTGTCCCCATCCAGGGCAAGTGGGAAGTATTCCGTCACACTCTTGAGGATTTTGGGAGTCAGGAGCCAAGTGAAACATGGTCAGTGCCCGCCTCAGAGCTGCTCTTGGAGCCATTATGTTTATGTGGTTAGCCCAATTCAGTTTCTGGTCAATGGTAACCCCCGGGTGTTGATAGAGGGGGATTCGGCGATAATAGTGACATTGACTGCCAAGGGGTGATGGTTGCATTCCTTCTTCTGTGCGATGGGGTAATTTGTGGGGGAGGATTGGCCACAGTTGCCTGCTTGCAGAGAGATCTCGTGCCTGGAGAGAGGAGGTTGCCAGTGGTGGCACAGTGGAGAGATGGCCAATGACTAACAGTGTTAGGCTTCCATTTAGAAGCATTTCTGCTTCTCTCAGTCCACCAGGAATGTTGCAAGATGCATTTCCCTATTGAATTGACAGCTCACAGTGGGAGTCCAACTCACAGAAGTGTCCAACGTAGGACACCTAGACATGCCAAACCCGGGAATGGATGTGTTCCCAGTGGATTTGGATCATGCTCCTTGTTTCCTCTGCTGCCTGTGGTGGGTGGGTGTTTGTCATGTACTGTTCATGTACACCTGTTTTCTAGCAGCAGTGAGCAGACTCCCACCTGAGTTTATCATTTCCCCACAGGCCCTGTATGAGCTGACATCTCAGTTCGTCCTCTGAAGCCATCCATAAAGCTTCCAGCCTTGAGACTTTGAGTAGCAGTGTCTTTACCCAGTGGGGACTGGGTGGTGCTCAGAGCTAATCTTTGGTCTGTTTCCCTTTTTGCTGTACCAGCTGCTCCTTGATCTGTGTGTTCGAGCACTGGGCATATTGCGTTTACTGAAGAACAGTGAGTACGTCTGAGCTGTATTAGCCCGTGGTCACTTTGTGTCACTGTGAGCCAGTGTAAGAGGGTTGGGGAAATCGTCGAGTGTGCGTTGCGTCGGTGACTGTACGGTGGGTTTCCAATTTACAGTTACTCTCATTGTCTGCAAGTGAGAATAAATTAGATCAGGCTTGTGATGTGAACACAGAAAGATGTGTAGCACACCTTTTCTCTGGGGATGTGGGACGTCATGTTGAGGTTGTACAGGGCATTGGTGAGACCTCTTCTGGAGTACAGCGTGCGGTCCTCGTTGGCCTGTCCGAGCGAGCATATTAGTAAGCTGGAGGGTTCAGAAAATATTCATCAGGATGTCGCTGGGAATGGAGGGTTTGAGTGAAAAGGAGAGGCTGGATAGACTGGGACCTTTTATGCTGGAGTATCGAAGGCTGAGCGGTGACCCTACAGAGGTTTATAAACTCATGAGGAGCATGGATAGGGCGAATGACAGTTGTCTTTTCTCGAGGGTGAGGGATTTCAAGACTAGGTGTATTTTTAGGTTGAGAGGAGAAAGATGTTAAAAAGGACATGTGGGCAGTTAATTTTTACGCAGACAGAGGTTCGTGTGTGGAATGAACTTCTGGAGGAAGTGGTGGATGATGGTAGAGTTACAACATTTGAAAGAGATTTCGAAAAGGAACATAGAAGTGCAGCACAGGAATGGGTTCTTTGGCCCACGATGTTGTGCCGAACATAATGCCAAATTAAACTAATCCCTTCTGCCTGCCATTGGTCTCTATCCTTCCATTCCTTGCAAGTTCATGTGCTCATCTAAAAGTCCCTTAAATGCCCCTATTGTATCTACCTCCACCACCACCTCTGGCAGTGTGTTCCAGACTCCTGCCACTCTCCACGTAAAAATCTTGCCCCTCACATCTCCTTTGAACTTTCCCCCCTCACCTTAAATGCATGCCCCCAGTATGAGACATTTCAACTCTATCTACACATCTCATAATGTTATAGACCTATCAAGTCTCCCCTCACTCTGCCCCGTCCCAGAGAAAACAACCCGAGTTTTTCTCGCCTCTCCTTATAGCTCATACCCTCTAATCCAGGCAGCATCCTGGTAAACCTCTTCTGCACCCTCTGCAAATCTTCCACATCCTTCCTGTAATGTGGCGACCGGAATTGAACACAGTACTCTAACTGTGGCCTAACTAAAGCCTTATAAAGCTGCAACATGACATCCTGACTCTTGTACTGACTTCCCTGACCAATAAAAGGAAGCGTGCCACACGCCTTCTTTGCCACACGCCTTCTTTACCACCCTATCTACTTTTGGGGCCACTTTCAGGGAGCTATGGACTTGAACCCCAAGATCCCTCTGAGCATCAGTGTTGTTCAGAGTCCTGCCATTAACCATATACCTTTCCTTAACATTTGATCTCCCAAAGTGCAGCACCTCACACTTCCCCAGATTAAACTCCATCTGCTATTTCTCCACCCATATCTGCAACTGATCTGTGTCCCACTGAATCCTCTGACAAGCTTCTGCACTATCCACAACTCCACTGATCTTTCTATTGTCTGCAGACTTACTAACCCACCCACCCATACATTTTCATCCAAGTCATTTATATACATTAGAGACAGTGAAAGTCCCAGTATGGATCACCGTGGAACAGCACGATTCACGGACCTCCAACCTGAAAAACACCCTTCCACCACTACCCTCTGCCTTCCGTGCGCAAGCCAATTCTCAATCCACGCGGTCATGTCACTGTTGATTCCGCACATCTCAATCCTCTGCATGAGCCTATCATGACGGACTTCGTCGAGACCCTTAGTAAAATCCATGTAAACAACATTGACTGCTCTTCCCTCATCGATCACCTTCGTCACCTCCTCGAAAAATTCAATCAAGTTAGTAAGATATGACTTGCCCTGCACGTAGCCACTCTGACTGTCCGTAATTAGGCCGTGCTTTTCCAAACGCACGTAAGTCCTATGCCCGATCAGTCTCTCCAACAGCTTCCCAACCACGGATGTAAGACTCACCGGTCTGTAGTTTCCTGCGTTATCTGTATTTCCCTTTTTAAACAGAGGAACATTAGCTACTCGCCGGCCCTCTGGGACCTCTCCAGTGGCTATTGAGGATACACAGATTTTGGTCAAGGCCCCAGCAATCTCCGCCCACCTCTCTGAATAACCTGGGGTAGATACCATCGGGCCCTGGGAAATTCTCCACCTTAATGCTCTTCAAGAGATCCAATACCACTTCTTTCTTGATTTCAAAATGCCACAGCATGCTCTACACAAATCCCACATCCTCCATATCCTTCTCCTGGGTGAAGACCGACGCAAAGTACTCATTTAGGATCTCACCCACAATCTTCTGCTTCCAAGCACTAGTTCCCTCCTTCATCCTTGAGTGGTCCTACTTCCTCCCTAGTTATCCTCTTGTTTTTAATGTATGTAAAGAATGCCTTGGGATTCTCTTTAACCCTACTTTCCAAGGTCATTTCATGACCCTTTCTAGCTCTCCTAATTCCCTACGAGAGTTCTTTCCTGATTTCTTTATATTCTCCATCCTAATTCTGACATAGTTTGCCCTCTGCCAGTTCACTAGTCCTGACTTATCCTTGTTCAGTGCGATCTTAAAAATTAAGGAGTAGTGATCACTGTTCCCAAAATGCTCTCCCATTGAAAGGTCAGTCCCTTGAGAGGCTCAATAGCCAATACAAGGTCCAGGATGGCACCTTCTCTAGTTGGATTGTCCACATCTGTTTCGAGAAACCCCCTTGAATGCAGTTAACAAGTTCCGCCCCGTCTAAGCCTCTTGCTCTGAGGGAATCCCAGTCAATATTGGGGAAGTTAAAGTCCCTCACTGTGACAACTCTGTTTTTACTGCATCTTTGCATAATCTGCCTCCGTATTTGTTCCTCAGTCTCTCGGTGACTGTTGGGGCCCCTGTGATATAATTCCATGAAAATGATTGCTCCCATCTTATTTTGGAGCTCCACCCATATTGCCCCAGTGGATGAGCCCTCTGGCATGTCCTCTCTCACTGCAGATGTAACATTCTCCCTGATTAGTGATGCAACTCCTCCACCTCCTACCTTCCTCTCCACCTCGTGCAAAACAAGGAAACCCTGGAATGTTGAGCAGCCAGTCCTGTTTCTCTCTCAATGTTTCTGTCTGTTTCTCTCTTATAATGGCCACAACATCATAATCCTGCGTACTGATCCAGGCTCTAAGCTCATCTACCTGACCTTATTGTTGTGTTGCGTTGGATCCTTGCATTGAAATAAATACACTTCAGCCTGTTCGTGCCATCATGTTCATTTGCCTGTCTCTGCCTGTCCTTCCTTGCTGATTTACTGGTCCTAACAACTACCTTCCCCATAGTCTCTGCACTTGCTGACCTGCTGCTCTGGTTCCCAGGACAAGTTCATGAATAAGAAATGTTTGGTGGGAAGTGGGTAAAGTGCAGGCAGGTGGGACGAGTTTAGTTTGGGAGCATGGTGCACATGGACTGGTTGGACCGAAGGATCTGTTTCCGTGCTGCATGACTCTTGGTTGGACATATGTGTTGCAGGTAAGGACTGGCAGGACTGGGTGCCACTGAGGGGATCAGAGGGTAAAGAGGCCACCCAGCTGTCAAGTGATGTGGTATGAGGGAGGCCATTCGACCCATTGTGCCTCTGATGGCTCATTTAAAGGGTTGTCCAGTCAGTGAAGGTTTTGAATAAAAGCGCAGTGCTTCACATGCTGGATTTCTGAAATGAAAACAGGAGCTCAGCAGGCCTGGCAGCATCTGTGGAGGGAATGTTTTGACTCCAGTACTTTAAGACACCTTCTCCCTTCATCTCTTATCCCCTCTGGACCACCGTGAGTACTTCCTTTGCCTTTTGCTGTGGGGCACCTTTCCCACCTGTTGCACTTGCTTCCCCGCACCCTGTCTACCAGACCAAAAAAAAAATCAGCTTTCCAGCCCCCCGGAGATTCCCTCCCCACAGATGCCGCCAAACCTGCCTCGTCTGTAATGTGCTCAGATTTGAGTCAAAATCTCTTGCTTTTTTTCCCAAGCAAGGGCTGGTCCCCCTTTCCCTTGGGAAGATCCACCAGCTGTCCAGTTAAAGATAGGTCGTCACACAAGCTTAGGCTTGTGCTGTTGAAGGTAACGTGAGCACTCGGTATGCCAAGTACCTGTGTGTTGTCGTCCTGGTGGTGGCTGGGTTGGGGACGTGTCTGTGTGTGAGAGGGGTGGGTAGTGGAGAGACAGCGCAGCCTCCGCTGCTGTGTGCCTTTGCTGACCACCTCTTTTATTTTCTCACACCTGGTTGCCAAAGGACGCCCTGATTCAGCAGTGCGGGGAGACCATGAAGGAGACAATCACTTCCAAATCAGTCTGTGGTTTCTATACAGCGGCTGGAACTTACGGCCTGGACTCTGTGAAGCAGAAGTAAGTTCCCGATGCTCTCCTGCTGTTTGCTCGCGCTGCTTCCGTGGGCTTTCTGTTGCTGTTGTCCTGCTCCCCCTGTGCTGCAGGTAGGTCGGCAGCGAGAATAATTCTTGTTCCCGCTCGCCAGCCGGGAAACAGCAAGCCGAACGACTTCCAAGTCTCTCGTTTCTTGCAAATTGTTTCTTATTTGTTACGTTTACAGATGCTTCGAGTGGCTTCTAAACAACCTGATGACACATCAAAGTGTGGACCTGCTGAAGGATCTCAGGTAATTCATCTTCGATTCGACAACCACAGAGTTTCTCGCTCTTTTTGCTGAGGAAATAAAAAGCTCAAATGTTGCTTGTGGCGGATGAATTCAGTATGAAAGCATGAATTCCTCCTCACAACTTGATGAGATGGGTGCTCACTGCAGCAGGATGCTGGTGACTGTGAGCTGGAACGTACTGCCTGAACAAACGTTCCACGGGAATGTTTGGATGGATTGCCATGGGGCTGACCACCTCCCTGGGGGGTCATTAGGGATCGGCAGTAAATGATTCTCACAGCTCACAAATCAAGAAAGAAAAGGGGCTCGGATACACTCTCGGTGAACAAAATTTTGCAGCGGAGAAGGGCAGTGGGAGTCTGGTTGATGAGATCGGTCTTTGAGAGAACAGTCACGGTGTTGATGGGCTGTTTGTCTATTTCATGATTCTGAGTCTGAGACAGGGGCTCCAAATTGCAACCAGTCATTTGCTTGCCCAGCCTCAGACTCAGTCATTCTGATGGACTGCCCTTGAACTGGCGATTTCACAGTGTACGCCAGAGACACTCGGAGCAGAAATCCCCAGCCATTGCGCTGCGCTTCCAAACATTGCCGAGGAGCTGTGACAGAGACCAGAGGAACTAACCACTTTTCGATCAGACCTTGAGCTTTACTCAGGAGATCCTGCTTTCATGTTTAGTCAGGATAATTCTTGTCCGGTTTAATACGGCATTCTGCTGTCACGACTCTCTGTTGCTGAGTAGTTTGTTGTTTCAGCATTGCGCGAGGATATGGTCAGAACCAGAAACGTGGCTGCTTCCTTCTCATCAACAGCAGTTATCACCTCGTGCCGTGTTGGAATTTTTTTCAGCTCACTTCCAATTCCATATTGTGGGATAGCCTCCAGCAGGTGCATTGTCACTGGAGAAAACAGTGCTTGCTTAAAATGTACTAGATGTCTGATGGTTTCCAGATCCGATGAAATTAACGTTCATTCTCTCCACAACTGTTGTGTTTTTCCTCGATTTCCTATTGATATCTCTCACTTCGACATTTCCTTCCATCTTTGCGTCGACAACTCTCTCTCGCCTGTTGTAAGGTTTGGGATTGGTGCGGCTGGTTGATGTGTGGTTCAGATCCGACAGTGATGTCTTTTTCTCCCCGCCCCCTCTCCTTCCCCCAGCATAGGTTTGATGGAGAAACTGATCCGTTCCCCAGACTTGTTTGTGATGCAGGTAGAGATGGACGTGTACACTGCACTGAAAAAGGTATGTGTGCAACAACAACTCGCATTCATCTAGCACCTTAAACATAGAAACGTGATGCAAAAAAATGGAATGTCACACTGAGGCATATGACACGATGTGAGGGCAGATGACAAAAAGATTGGGCTTTGCAAATGCTATGACTCGGACCGTAAGAAACTATAGAGAATTGTGAACACAAGCCAGGCCGCTCACACAAGCCAACCTCCCATCCATTGACTCCATCGACACTTTTTGCTGCCTCTGTTGGGCAGAAGATACAAAAGCTTAAACACACGTACCAACAGATTTAAGAACAGCTTCCTTCCCCTTGTTATTAGACTCCTGAATGCACTTCTCAAATTTTAAACTTAATGTCAATCCAGCTCTCTGTGCACCTTCTTTGCAGCCGTCACATTGTATCCCTCGCTCTGTTCTATTTTGCCAATGCACTTTGTCTGTTATGATCTGCTTGTACTGCACGCACAGCAAAACTTTTCATTGTACCTAGGTACACATGACCGTAGTAAATCAAATCGATCAATAAAAGAAGTGGGGGGGGGGTGGTCTGAAGCAGGGAATTCTCGAGCTTTGAACCTAGACAGCTAAAGGCACAGCTGCCAGTGCTGAGGGAGTAGAAATTAACAAGACGCACGGGGCCAGAAACGGAGGTGTGCTGAGATTCCTAAGCTTGTGGAGTAGGTTACACAAATTGGAACGACGGATTTGGAAACAACAATGAGCATTACCAAGCCCAGTCCAGACCGGAAACCGATGTCGGTCACAGAACCCGGTGATGAGGACTAGGTATGAGCGAGGGAGCTGACAGTCTAGGTTCCAGTGTACTTCGACATGACATTGAGCAATGACAGAACAACACACAGATTGTCACAAATCTGTCACAAACCTGGTTTCACCCAGCCCACCCGGTTCCAAAAATCTTCTCATCTTGGGATTGTCGTCCACAGTTTGCAAGGATGGAGCCATCTGTTTTAGTGCTATTCGGGTGTGAATGACAAACCGGGGACCAGTGTCACATCCCCCATCAGCTGGAATGTTGCATGGTATCTGAGTGTGTGCCACACACTGTTGGAAATTTTTCAGCTATAGTATTGCCACAGAGTTTGAGTAATAGATTACTTCTGTAATGGGATGAAGATGGCAAGCTGAGAGGAGGCTGTTGTCCCAGGATATTTTCCACCCGGTTTAACGTATCAATGACATGACAGGCCCTTCTGTGAACAGCAGATATTTTACAAACAGTGGTTCGGAAGAACAGGACTAGAGTCATGCTGAAAAAAATGCGCATTTTGTCGAAGATTTTCGTCTTGCAGTCGTCAGGGCAGTTTCCAAGAAATGCCAAAATAACAGGACAGCGACATTTTCCCTGTGTGAGAGGAAAGAGCTGATTGGTTGGCAAGTCGACTCCGGTCAAGCTGTCACCATGCAGCATGCACCAGTTCATGTTGACTGACAGTTTGCTGCCAAGCTTTGTTCAACATATCAACCAGGCAGGTTGATTCTGGTCAAAGCTCTGGCCTGAAAAACGAATCAGAAACTGACTGTGACCTATTTTGTTGATTTGATTTTATTAATTATTGTCACATGTACCCAGACAGAGTGAAACATTTGGTTTTGCCTGCAGTACAAGCAGATCACACCATACAAAGATCATCGGGTGATAGAACAGAGCGAGGAATATAAAGTTACGGCTGCAGAGAAGGTGCACAAAAAGCATTTGATTTGAAATTTGAGAGGTCCATAAAACAGGTTCAGTCCATCATCTTTTTGTCTGGAAGGAGTAGGGCCCTGAGTTCATATATGTAGCTGCCAGTAAATGCAAGTGCACCATGCCACAGCCTGACTGATAATTCGAGATTCATTGTCAGCATCATTCTTCGCACACACGGGATTCTTTACAAAATGTTGCGCAGTCACGCCATCACAAGTAATGTTGCGAGGACAGCGAGTTGGGTACACTTGTAGCTTTCTTGTTGTGAACAGCCTGATAGGATACGCTGGGTCATCTGATCATCCAGTCTTTGGGATTTACAACTCGCACCACATCAGCACTGAACTTCACATTCCACATTCCACATCTGTCTGACAGGCAGAAGGTCTTTCTTTGCTTGACAGCGGCGTCCTGTCAGTGACCTGTTGTGCCAGACAGATATATTCCTTTCTTGCGCAGCAATCCTGAAAAAAAATTGATGCCCAGTTTCAAGCCCTCAACAATTGGGCAGATTATTGGGCAAAGGACCGGTATTTGTCATGGTTCAGTTGTTTATTGTGTTACATTCCGTTTTATTGACATTTGCAGCACAACACTGGGAGTACCATGGTGGGGAAGCAGTCTATTGCAGCCCTGAGGATACTGCGTGGTACATCTTACACTGGCTCTATTGCACTGTGACTCTTCAAACACAGCTCCCGTCAGCGGGCAGTATGCTATCGTGAGTGCCTCATGTCTCTCAGATTTGAATTCTTTCTTTTCGCAGTGGATGTTCCTTCAGCTCGTGCCCTCCTGGAATGGCCCTTTGAAACAGTTGCTGTCTGATGCAGACAACTGGCTGTCCAAACGTAGGAAAGGTGAGTGTTAACTGCTCTCTGCTGTCCTTATCCCTCGGGATGTGGGGTCGACAGTGGTTCCCTCTGCTGCCTGAACCTTCTTCGCTGGTGAAATGTAAAATGCACACAGTGACCCCAAATTTGGTTTGTGTGTTTGACACCCAGATTTTGCTCAGGACAATGAGGGCAAAGCTTCGGTGCACAGTCCGTGGTTGCATTACTGTATGTTTGGGGCCCGTTCTTCATGAGGATCCAGCTGATATGAACGAGCAGACCGTATCATTTCTGGTTGCGTGTGCCAGCCCTTTGCATTTCCCATCTCTTCTGGGTAGTTCTCAGCCTCAGTGAACATACTTTGCACTTAGAATCACATCTGCATCTGTTCAGTGGAATCTGTTTGTGTAAAGCTGACTCCCTGAAAGCTGTAACAATTATTTGTCAATTGTGCAGTGAGAAGTATGTGAAACACGGTCAGTGCCAGTCTCGCGGAGTCAGTGTCCTTGTGCATGTGTCCATTTTTAATGTTGATACACCTCACTCTTATCTTCATTGACTCATTTTCCATTCATGGAGAAGCTCCCTGGGTTTGCTGAATTATCTTTTATCCTTTACCCTGCCTCCCAGCAAGATTTGAGGCATTGTGCCAAAATCATCCCGAGGCAGAGGTTAAAGACAGGTCACCTTGCCAGAAGGAAACCTGCTGATATTGTAGCTGTCATGTTGCACTGCACCATTGTGTAATTAGCTTTTGTTCCCAACAGGGCCATTGGCATCTCTCTTCATGACGATTAATTCCTGTACTGTGTGGGGAATGGCTCTGTATACATGGGGCGAGGTGAACAGACATTGTATAGTCAGTGCCCGATACTCCTGGTCTGGGTTACAAATCACCCTCGACCGTCACGTCTGGGGATTTAGAGTGCAAAAATTCAGGATGGGGACGTAGGTATCAAAAGTCAGGGGGAGTTTGTTAGAATCTGAAAGAAATCTGAAAGGCCTGAATAGATTGGATATGGAGAATATGTTTCCACAAGGAGGAAGGAGTGGGACCTGAGGGCACAGCCTCAGAGAGAAGGGATGACCCTTCAGAACTGAGATGAGGAGGAATTTCTTCAGCCAGAGGGTGGTTAATCTGTGGAACTCATTGCTGCAGACAGCTGTGGGGGCCAAGTCATTGAGTGTGTTTAAGACAGAGAGACATCGAACCTGATTTATAAAGGGGATCAAAGGTTATGGGGAGAAGACAGAGAATGGAGTTGAGAGGCCTGTCAGCCCATGATCGAACGGCAGAGTAGACTCAGTGGGCTGAATGGCCTAATTCTGCTTCTAAATCTTATGTTCTCCACCGTTACCTTGTCAATTCAGTTTTCTGCTGTTAACCTGCTTGTTTCCTTGCCCTCTCAAAAAGGAATGATTTCATCTGAGTGAAAGCAGGGGCCTTTGCTGATCTTTCTGTCTTTTCAGATAGCTGCTTGTTGCATTATGCCATTGAGTCTGTGCCTCTGCTTATGAGGCTGTGCATTACAGCTCTGGCACTGAACAGTGCTACTCAACACAGTGAGTTGCCAATACGGGAATCCACTTGGTGACGTTGCTTGCTGCTGACGGCCTCAAAGTAATTAGGCTACATGTTCTGTCAGTTCAGGAGCAATCACTTCTCACTTTGAGAGACTTGAAATTATCGCTGTGCACAATCTTCCTCCTGTTGTTGTAAGCATTTCTGAGAACAGTTGTTCATCAAGTCGGGGTGCTGTATCGCCAATGAAAAATTAATCTGTTCCCCTGGCCAAGGAGAAATCCACTGACCAGCTGTTGTTGGAGCAGGGTTACAGAGGTAATGATGCACTGTCCACCTCAAATGACGGTCCTGTTCCGTGGGCAGCAGCTGCTTACAGCACAGATAATCTTAACTGTGCTGTATGATCTTAACCGAGTTTGCCCCCTTGGAACACGTTGCAAGCATCTCCAAGACTGACCTGAGCCTTGAACAGAAACACCTGGCCCAGGATTTGAGTTTGTTGCTGAGATAGGCTCCTCCCACTGGAATACCTTGTGAAATCAGAACCCTGCAGAATAAAAGAAAAAGTGTCTTTAGTCACAGTTTCAACATTAAACATTTCCCAGACAAAGAAACCGGAGCTAATTAAAAACGAGTTGGAAGAACACACGCATTGCTGTTAAGAAAATGTAGTAACAGTCTTCGTTCCTGTACTCTCACTGCACTGAAACATGCAGCTTCTCCTCTCATTCCATCCTTCTCTCTCTTTGTCTCTCTCTGATATCCACTCTCTGATGCACACGCTGTCTGTCTATCTCTCGCTGGCTCACTCTTCTCTCCCCCTCTTGCCTGTCATAGTGTCTCCATCACTCATATAGATAGACATCTGTCTCTCACCGACTTGCACATCTCTCTCTTAATATGTCCATCTCTCTCTGTCTCTCACTTTCTTGTCCACAGTACTCGCTCTCTGCTTTGTCATTTGTGTATTCTCTTGACTGTCTCTCACTCTTTCCTGCCTCTGCTGTCATTCTGTCTCCGTTGCAGTCCTGTTCTCTTCTTTGTCCCTCTTTTTAACTGTTCTGTCTGTGTCTGTCTGGTTGCCTTGCTCGAACTCAGCCCTGTCAGTCTCTCTCACTCACTCTGCAAGTCATTCTTTGAGTTGTGTCTCTCTCAGTCTATCTTGCTGTCTCGCTTTCTCAATATGTCTGTTTAGGGGAGGCAGTGATGGAGTGGTCATGTCACTGGGGGCTGGTAATCCACAACCCCAGGCTAATGTTCCGGGAGCCACGTGTTCAGATCCTGTCATGGCGGATGGTGAAATTGCAATTAAGAACAAAAATCCGGATGCTGGTTATAAAATAAAGCCGCCCCATGCTAACAGTGTGACCATGGTCGACCTTTGTGAGAACTCATCTGGTTCTTTGAAAGGAGGAAGTCTGTTGTCCTGACCTGGTCTGGCCTGTGAATGACTCCACACCCACAGCAATGTAGTTGACCCAATAGGCAGTAATTACTTGCTTGACCATTGATGCCTGTGACCACCAAAAAAAAAATTTGCTGTCTCTGTCTCTCTGAATTTGTTTCACTCGCAGTCTGACTCAAATCCTTCTCCCTATCTGATGGCTTCAGAAGGATTGCTAAATTTCAGGAAGATTTTCTGGGCCAAGCACTTGAACCGACTTCAGGTTCAAAGTCTACAGCTGTGGGAACCAGATCTGGTTTCCCTTGCTCAGTGGGAGATAGCCTGGTACGTCCAGAGGAAGTCGTGGGTTGTAACTGAATCAAAAACAGTGTTGCCGAATCTTGATCAGATCAAAGACAGCTCATGGGAAAAGTGACAAAAGACATGGTCAGGATGGAGCATCACTTTTTCCATTTCTGTTCCCGCTCAGACTGCATTCTGTCATGACGTATTCATCAATTAAAACCTTCTCACCGATTAAAAGATTTAACAGCATCTCGGGTTTGTTTAATACATCCTCATCAGTGGCCTTTGATCTTTTACTTATAAATTCTGTGTCTGATACTGCCTCTCTCACCAACACCTGGAGAAGGAGCGAGGCTCTGAAAGCTTGTGATTTCAAATAAACCTGTAACCTAGTGTTGTGTGATCTCTGGCATTCTGTCAGGAATATGGTTTCGCCCCAAAGTCATCAACGTGACAGGACAGGACAGAACAGCACAGTGTCACCAGCTCCCATCAGCACTTGTATCTGGAATCCCTACAGTGTGGGAGCAGGCCATTCAGCCCATCGAGTCCACACCAACTGTCCAAAGAGCATACCACCCACCCTATCCCTGTAACTCTGCATTTCCCGTGGCTAACCCACACAACCTGCATATCTATGGACACTGCGGGCAATTTAGCACGGCCAATCCACCCTAACCTGCACATCCTTGGACTGTGGGAGGAAACCAGAGCACCCGGAGGAAACCCACGCAGACATAGGGAGAACATGCAAACCCCAAACGGGCAGGCGCCCGAGGGTGGAATCGAACCCAGGTCCCTGGCGCTGTGAGGCAGCAGTGCTAACCACTGAGCCACTGTGCCGCATCTGACCAAAACAACGAGACGGTGCTGCTCAAATAGTGACAGGCAGCAGAAATCCGATGGAATAAAAGAAGCAAATTTAGACACAGCCTCGAAACAGACAGAGAATTCACAGCGATGTGTCACTGTGCCAAGAGGTGATTTTGTCCCATATTTAGTTTCCTGCAGCCAGGTTTGCTTCTCAGCCTCTCTTGGCTGTCTGATAGAACATTTGATTCTGCAGCTGGAACTTTTTCTTTGTCCCTCAGTCTATTCCTTGAATTGCTGAGGTAATGCTTTACGTGGCAAACTGCCCCCAAGTTTTCCCCTCCATGTCACGAAGCAGTTTCAGAATTCAGCTCTCAGCACAGTTGACCTTCTTAATACGTCTGTATGACAATAATAGACAAGGGATATTGACAGTTATATTGAGATGATAAGAAATAGGAATAGGATTCGGTCATTCAGCTCCTCAAGCTTGCTCTGCCATTCACTCAGATCATTGCTAATCAGACATTCCTCATCAACTTTACTCACACCTTCCACCCCAACCTCGAGTTCACCTGGACAGTCTCTGATACCTCTCCTTCCTGGACCTCTGTGTTTCCATCTCTGGTAACCACCTCAAAACCGACATCTGTTTCAAGCCCACCGACTCCCACAGCTACCTAGACTACACCTCCTCTCACCCACCTTCCTGCAAGGATGCGATCCCCTACTCCCAATTTCTCCGCCTCCGCCGCGTCTGCTCCCACGATGGCGCGTTTCACTTCCGAACATCCCGGATGTCGTCCTATTTCGAGGGCCATAACATTCTGGCCCCCCCCCCCCCGCCTCCAGTGATCGAAAATGCCCTGAAACGCATCTCTTGAGTTTCCTCTGCCCTCACATCCCCAACCCCCAACAAGAACAAAGACCGAATCCCCCGGTCCTCACGTATCACCCCACTTACCTCTGTATCCAACGTATCATTCTCCACCACTTCTGCCACCTACAGTCCAACCCCACAACCAAAGAGATATTTCCTTCCCCACCCCTCTCTGCCGTCTGTAGGGACCGTTCTCTCCGCAACTCCCTCGTCTGCTCCATATTCCCCACCAGCCCCACGACCTTTCCCTGCAACCGCAGGAAGTTCTACACCTGCCCCTACACCTCCCCCCGCACCTCCATTCAAGACACCAAACAAACCTTGTACATCAGACGGAGATTCACCTGCACATCCGCTAATGTGGTCTGTTGCATCCACTGTTCCTGATGTGGCCTCCTCTACATCAGTGAGACCAAGCGGAGGCTCGGAGACCGTTTTGTGGAGCATCTGCGCTCTGTACACGACAAACAACAACACCTTCAGGTCGTGAACCATTTCAGCTCCCCCTCCCATTCCTTGGACGACATGTCCATTCTGGGCCTCCTCCAGTATCACAGTGACGCCATTCGGAAACTGGAGGAGCAGTACGTCATATTCCGCCTCGGGACCCTACAGCCCAATGGCCTACATATGGAATTCACCAGTTTTAAAATCGTCCCACCCCTGGCCTCATCCCATGACCAATCCCCCTCTCAACCTGTCCGCCCCTCCCACCTCGCTGACCAATCCCCACCACAGCCTACCTGCACGCACCTGTCACCATCCCACCTTCCTTCCCCAGCCCCACCCCTCCCCCCATCTTTATTTCTGAGCTCCCGTTCCACCGTGCCCCCACCCCATTTCTAAAGAAGGATCCCGACCCAAAATGTCAACTTTCCTGCTCCTCTGATGCTGCCTGGCCTGCTGTGTCCCTCCAGCTTCACACTGTGTTATTTCTGACTCCAGCATCTGCAGTTCTTACTCTCTCAGATATTCCTCATGTCCACTTTACTGCACTTGCCTTAGATTCTTGATTAGTCGGGCAATCGAGGGTTACATCTATCCCACAAGGACTCTGCCCCAACAGCTGTCTGGGACAACGTGTTCCAAAGTCTCTCAACCTTCGGAGAGAATAAATCTCTCCTCGTCTCCGTCTTAAACTGGTACCCCTTTAAACTGAGATGATGCCCTCTGGTCCTAAATTCTCCCAAGAGGGGAAACATCTCAGCGTTGACCCTGTGAAGCCCCTTCAGAATCCTGTGTTTCAATGCAATCACCATTCATTCTTGTGAACTCCAATGAGGAGGGTCCCAATGTATTTTGCTTTTGCTTTTGCTCAAAAGACAATCCCGTCAGACCACGGCTCACCTGAGTGAACTTTCGCTGAACTGCCTCCAATGAAATGATTCCTTTTCTCTCAAAGGGGACCAAAACCACTCACAATACTCCAGATGTGGGCTGACCAGCACCTTGCACAGCTGCAGTGAGACTTCCTTCCTCATGTACTCCAACCCCTGTGAAATAAGGGCCAACGTTCCATTAGACTCCCTGATTCCTTGCTGCTCCTGTCTGCTAGCCTTCTGTGTTTCATGCACATATCAGCCCCAAGTCCCTTTGTGCTGCAGCTTTCTGCAGTTTTTCTCAATTTAAATAACGTTTTGATGTTTTGTTCCTCCACAATGACCAACTTGACATTTTCCCGCATTACACTCCATTTGCTAACTTTTTATCCACTTAGTTAACCTATCAATATCTCTGCAAACTGTTTGTATCCCCCTTGTAACCTGCTTTTCCACCCATTTTTCTGTGGTTACAAATGCAGCCGCAGTACATTGACTTTGTTAAAGTCATGAGTATATATTGTAAACAGCAGTGGTCCCAGCGCTGACCCGCTGTTGTTCTCAGAAGGAGCAATGAAGCTTTAAGGACAAGCTTTCTCATGTAGTGAGTGATTATCATTTGGAATGCACTGTCTGAGATTGAGAGTGTGATGGAGGCAGCTCCATTTGGGGCTTTCAGAGGGAGAATTGAATTATGACTCAAAGGAAGAAGGTGCAGGGTTGCAGAGAAAAGGTGGGCCGAGTGGCACTGCATGAAGTGCCACTGCTGTGAGCCACAGCTGATGTGATGGGCTCCTGTGCTGAAAGCATTCTGTAATCTGTTTGCTGACTGAGATGAGAGAGGCACTGGTTGAATGAAGGTGATATGTCTGTCTGCCCTTTCCTACAGAGAGCTGCAGTTACAGTAGCTTCCTGGACTCTGAACAAGGACAGAGGTTCGCTGGTGTCTTCAGTCATGTTCGCCTTCAGTATGTCATCAATGACCTGATATCTGCAAAAATTATTGAACGAGATATGATTATCCCTTCAAGTAAGTGAGCTCTCATGTTGCCTTGAGCGCCATCAGTTCAATTCTGTGTGTTGGCTGTATACACTGAGAATCCAGTAAGAGTGTCCCTATCTCTGGACCAGCAGGTCCAACCTGCCTTGGGTTCGGGTTACAGTTCAGCTCGGCTGAGTGGTTGATGATTGGCGATGTATTTGAGGAGCCCCCGATCCTACAACCGCGGTGTTGCTGGCTCTGAGCTGCAATGCAGCCCAGCCGCCTGCTCTGTAAAACGATCCAAAAATCAGAATTTATCTTTGAGCATTTGGACAGATGACACTGGTGTCATTTTGATCTTGCTGCACTAAGCTGGGGACAACCCAAGCTTCAGCATCCAAAGAGCAGTTGTGACTTTGCACATGGAAATGTTGGATTGTCCTTGTCTTGCAACAATCGATGTGTTATTTGACATGGTGTTAAATTGGCAGAGATCATGGAATTTCTCTGGTGAGATGTTCAGTCGTGTCATGTCTCCTGGCTTCACAGCAATGCTTTAGCATTTCAAAGGCCTTGAAAGGGGTCAGCTGGACGTGTGTGTGTCTGTGT
>JAHRHZ010000003.1:2859244-2871899 GCA_024137785.1 Ginglymostoma cirratum
TGTGTGTGTGTGTGTGTGTGTGTGTGTGTGTGTGTGTGAGTGAGTGAGTGAGAGAGACATTACTTGCCTTGTCCCTTTTTCTCGCTGACAGTGTGACTGTGAACCTAACAGTGAGCTCTCTTTGCCAGGCTGGCTTTCGACAGTATACAGGCAGCAGTGGTTTTCCATGCTCAGGACTGAACAGGACAATGACCTGGGGTAGGTGATCTCACTTGGTTTCTTTCCCCAAAATTGAGTTGTGGGTTGTCTTGTTTTTATGAAAGTCGAATTTCTGTCACAGTCCGAATGATGTGAGCTTCCCGGGTTTGGGAATATCCACTGTTGAAGGGAGACAGGACCTTGACAGCCAGACAGAGCTGAAGCAGTGCAGGTCAGTCTTTGGGGAGTTTTGGAAGATGGGCGTGAATCCAAGGTAATGTAAAGATAGTGTAGGCACCGGTGTCTCTTCCCAAAACCTTTGCTCCTGCACATACTGACCGCCTGATAGCTCACTCACTGCTAATTCTCAGTAACCAGGTATTCAGCGGCTTTGAGCTACCACAGCCAAAAGACAGAAACTCAAAATCGGAGCAAGAGTACACCATTCAGCCCTTCGAGCCTGCCCTACCATTCAATCTGATCACTGCTGTTACATCCAACTCAGTCCCCTGTTCCTGCTTTCTTTCCATACCCTTTAGTCCCCTTTGACCTGAAGAACTGTGTCCATCGGGGCAACACAGAGGCTCACTGGTTAGTCCTGATGCCTCGCGGCATCAGACCCGGGTTCAATCCCAGCCTCAGGTAACTGTACAGATTCCACACAGACGTTCTCCCTGTGTCTGCGTGGGTTTCCTCCCACAGTCAGAAGATGTGCACATGAGGGTGGATTAGCCATGCTGGACTGCCCATAGTCTCCAAGGATGTGCAGGCTAGGTGGGTTAGCCATGGGAAATGCTGGGTTACAGGAATAGGGTAGGAGGGTGGGTGCTGTTTGGAGGTGTCAGTGTGGACTCGATGGGCCAAATGGCCTGTTTCCACACTGTAGAGATTCAATCTCCTTGAAAACATAGAATAGCCACTCTCTGAGGTAGAGATGTCCACAGGCTCCCCACGCTGTGTGGGAAGATATTTCTCCTCAGCTGCCCAGCCATCAGAACGATCCTTCCCGTGTTTACCGTGTCTCATTCTGTCAGAATCGATCAGTTTCTGTGAAATCCCTCTCATTCGTCTAAACTCCAGTAAATATGGTTCTGACTGATCCAACCGCTCTTCATACGTCAGTCCTGCTGTTTCGGGATTCAGCCTGGTAAACCTTTTGCTGCACTCCCTTCGCAGCCTGAACATCCTTCCTCAGAAAAGGAGACCAAAACTGTGCTCACTATTTCCAGGTGTGGTCTCGCCAAGGCCCTGTATAACTGTACCAACACATCCCTGCTCCTGCGCTCAAAACCTCTCGCAATGAAGGCCAACATACCATTTGCCTTCTTTACTGCCTGCTGCACCTGCATGCTTACCCTCAGCGACTGGTGCACAAGGACACCCAGGCCCCACTGCATCTCCCCCTTTCCCAGTCTGTCACCGTTCAGCTTATAATCTGCTTTCCTGTTTTTCTCCCAAACCAGATGACCTCACATTTGTCCACATTACATTTGGTATGCCATGTATTTGCCCACTCATCCAGCCTGCCCAAATCATACTGAAGTATCTCTGCATCCTCCTCACTGCTGATCCCAGCTTTGTGTCGTCTGTACATTGGGAGAGATTCGTCATCTAAATCAAGACCATGTAATGTGAATGGCTTGGGTCCCAGCACTGATCCTTACAGCAACCCACCAGTCACTGCCTGCTACTTGGAAAATGATCCGTTTATTCCTGGTCTTTGTTTGCTGTCTGCCAGTCAGTTCTCTGTCCGTGTCAATACGCGGCCCCCTATTCCGTGGGCTTTAAAAACAAGTGGTCATGACGGACCCGACACACCTCTGCGCCGACACACCCAGACTTTTGAATCTCTAGACAGATGTAGGGTAGATCACACACCCAGGTACCCCAGACTTCACAGGGAGTCTGGGTAATGACAGTGTGGTGGATGTGTACCCTGTGGCTTCTCACAGTCTGACGGCTCCTGAGAATAAAGACGAAATGTTAGTCCAGAGTTAGTCCAGACTTAGGTCAGTCCTCAAGCATCTCAATTCAAGCCCCTCTGATGCCCATAATTGGTGCAAAGTTTTCTCCAGAGACTGATCAGAAGTGTTTACAAAGCTACAGTACAACAGTACACAGTCTTCAGAGAGATGAGCCTCTGGATCCACTCATCCCTGTCCACATCCTGCTGTAAGTCTGCCTTCGCCGGCTTCATCCTGTCAAAAGAAGAAAGAATTCAAAAGACTTGAATCCACCACTTGAGATGCCCCAAAATGTGTCGGAGCTATTGATTTATTTTGAAGTGTAGTCACTGTTCTTGGAGATTCTGCAGTCAATTCCCTCACAGCAGAATTCCACAAACATCCCCAAAAAATTTGGCAGTATACCTCAGCATTGCATTTCCTTTTGACAATGAGAAGGTTATGTGTTTGAGTGAAGGAGATAGAGGACAAACTCTTCTGTCTTCTCCACAGCACTGGTGTGGAATATTTCATACAGTACTTGGCTTGACCCTCCGACAGCACAGCACTCCCTCAGTACTGACCCTCCGACAGTGCGGCGCTCCCTCAGCACTGACCCTCCGACAGCACAGCACTCCCTCAGCACTGACCCTCTGACAGTGCGGCGCTCCCTCAGCACTGACCCTCTGACAGTGCGGCGCTCCCCCAGTACTGACCCTCTGACAGTGCGGCACTCCCTCAGCACTGACCCTCTGACAGTGCGGCGCTCCCTCAGCACTGACCCTCTGAAAGTGCGGCGCTCCCTCAGCACTGACCCTCTGACAGTGCGGTGCTCCCTCGGTAGATACAGGAGTGTCCACTGGAATTTTTGCTTCACTGTCTTGGCTGATTGATGTTAAACAAGTTGAAAGAGATTTGAACATGTTGTAATTCGCTCTTTCCAGTCCAAAGGAAATCAACAAGGAACAGTTTGAAGTCTGCAGCATGCGGTGTGGAAGAAAACTGGCGAAAGATGGTGATGTAAGTACTGAGAAAGTAGGAAAGAATCTTTTCTGAACGGACGTGGAAAACTATCAGGAGCTGGTCTTTATCTGCTACCAGTGCTTTGTTGAGTATGTAAAATAACGATCCAAAACTGGGTAAACTATACTCCAACCTCCTCCTATCTTCCCTTTCTCGGTTGCTCAGCATCCCCTTCTCTTCCTAGCTCCCTCCTGTGTTTACCCAGCTTCGCTTTCAGTCCATACCCAACACTGCCTGAGGCGCAGAGTTGCACATCCTCAGCAGTCTCCAGGTGAGCAGGTTTCTGCTCAAGTGCCTGTTGTATTTATCACCGGCTCAATTGCACTGTTGGCCTTGATCTTTGTACACAGTTGTACACTACAAAAACAGACCAACTCATCCACGCTGACCAGGCATCCAAAACTGACCTCGTCCCATTTGCCAGCATTTGGCCTAAATCCCTCTAAACCTTCTATTCGTATACCTATCCAGATGCCTTTTAAATGCTGTAATTGTACGAGCCTCCAGCACTTCCTCTGGCGGCTCATTCCATTCACACACCACCCTCTGCAAGAAAGAGTTTCCCCTCAGGTCCCTTTTAAACCTTTCCCCTCTCACCTTAAACCTGTGCCATCCAGTTTTGGACTCCCCGACCCTGGGGAAAAGACTTTGGCTATTTACCCTATCCATGCCCCTCATGACTTTATTATTCTCGATGAGGTCACCCTCAGCCTCCGACGCTCCAGGGAATATAGCCCCAGCCTATTCAGTCTCCCCCTATAGCTCAAACCCTCCAACCCTGGCAATATTGTTGTAAATCTTTTCTGAACCCTTTCAAGTTCCACATCTATAGCAGGGAGCCCAGAATTGAATGGTAAACATGAAAGATGAAATGTTTGTGACAGGGTACATGTTTGAAATTGTTTGCATCCGTACGTAATGAAATGGTTTACTTTTGAAGGTCTCCAGACCTTTTTGAGTGCGTTGTTCAAACAGAGTGCTGCAGGGACATTTCCCAAAGGATACTGCTGTCCCTATTTCTTGTTTCGCAGGAACTGGGACTGCTGCTGACAGAATGTTGCTTCTCTTCAAATGACCCGATGATCCTGTGCAAAGCTGCATCTTAAAATAGTCACCTAACCCCTTTCAGAAAAGAATGATCCCATTTGCGCTCATTAATCTCACTGCTAATGAATTGAATGATGGATTTATTCAGGGTAAATCATGTTTGACTGTGTTAATCCAGTTCCTGGATGAAGAACCAGATTGTACTGATGAGGGAAATGCAGCTGCTGTTTGATTAAGTCCCACATAATAGACTTGTCAGCAAGATTGAAATGCATAGGAATTTACGGGATGCTGACTGCACAGAGATGCAATTGGCTTTGTGACAGAATGCACTGATTATTCGTAAGCGGTTATGTCTTAATTGGAAGGAAGTATTCTCCAGGGATCGCTGTGCGGAGCAATGTTCTGTCTGAGACAATATGATTCATTCGGACCGAGACTGGGAGCAGTCTCCTGGTGCAGTGGGTCATTTCCCTGCCTCGAGGCCAGAAGCTCTGTGTTGGACTCCTACACCAGGACATGATGGCCAGTGGAAGTGTGTCCGTAACGGGGCCAAACAGGATTCTGGATTAACCTGCACGTCCAGCGACAGTCGGTCGGAACGGGAGAGATTTCCGGCCATTGGTGTGGATGGGAAAAACGTTGCAGTCTGTGCTGTCGCTGCCCAGAGCCCCACCTGCTAGCTGCTGCCGCAGCAACTCAGACCGCACACTGGCACAGTTGTGATATCGTTTGCAAGTTTTAAGGCGGGGAGATTGACTGGAATGAACACAGGGATAGAGGATAGCTGTTACATGGAGCGATGAGAGGAGCTGGCGTCTGTCTCCTTGGAGCAAAGAGCATTTCCCCTGCCCCTCTGTGACAGAGCGATCAGTGAAGGTCATCTGCTGCAACCTTTTTGGGGGCGTGCTGACAAATTTCTGATCAGAGGTGTACCCTGCTGACACTAGCTAAAATTACTGGAGAAACTCAGCAGTTCTGAAGAAGGGTCCCCGGACTTGAAACATTAATTTTGTTTCTTTCTGTCACAGATGCTACCAGATCTGCTGGATTTCTCCAGCAATTTTCTGTTTTTTGTTTCATGTTCAGTGTGATCTGCAACCTTTGAACCTTCGCTCCCTGCAAAGTCAGAATGAATGAGGAGGGTTCGTGTTGAGAGGTTCCAATGTCATTTGCAGCCAGGGTGCTATTTTGGCAGTGTCTGACTGCTGGCTGTGCACATGTGTGCAGGCTGGTTTGTGTAAACTTGTGACAAATCCTCACTAATCATTCCCCTGGTGCCTGCTGAGCTGTACCAGCAGAGGCTGGATTGACTGCTCAGCGCGTGAGATTTTACAGGAGTCATTGCAGGGGTTCAGGAAATGGAGGTGGGGGAAAGCGGTGCCACACGGGGGCAAATTCTCAGCTCCTGAACTTCCTGCTTTTATTTCACAACCTCACGAAAACTGTCAAGAAAGTTCTCTCCCTCTGGCTGGTTGTGAAATGAAAGTTTCCAGCCTCCGTTCCCGATTGGGAATGTAGTACTCAAATGCCGGACCTGACAGCCACTCCTTCCTGGGCCTCACTTAGCTTTGAACCTGCTTCAGAAAAGGACTGTTTTGGCCGGTGACACCCTGAGCCTTAATGGATCCCACTGGGGTGTCCAAAGGGAGATGTTGACAGCGAGGCCATCGAATGAGCTGAGCGAGCTGCTCGTAGTCTCCTGTTCTCTCTCCCAAAGAGTCTGGATGTTTCTGATGTGTTAGTGCATGACTTTGCTTATTGTCCCATTGGGGGCTTTTTCAGGTGAGTATGGTTTTAGATTCCATTCAAATTGACCGTGCCCTCACAGAATGTTACTTGGATGTTTGGGAATTGTCAGGGGTCGGATGTGGGGGTTTGATGTACTCGTTGGGGAGTAATTGGCCACAATATCAGGCTCATCGTTAGCCTGGGCTGCTATATCTCATACCCAGTCACAATTCCCAGTTGAAAGTCACCCCACTGAAGAGAGGAGCTGTCGGCTCACCAGAATGTGCAAGTGTTGAGGATATTCTGAAGGTAACACGTTGGCGTTTGGACAGAAGGAGAACACAAACTGCTCCTTCACTTGAGATGCCAGAAGCAGCGAAGCTGAGTCTCCAAAGTGAAATTCAGGCTTTGCAGACTCGTGTGGTAACAATTTGAAAGGTGTAGTCAAAGTCGGGCTGTTCGCCAAAAATCAGAAACAGGATTAACCTCGAAGCTGATAACGAACTGACCTGTTTATGCTCATCAGTCATCTTTCGCTTATTGGAATGGTTTCGCTTCTATTCCAGATTGTGTTCACAAACACTGACTTTCTTTTTGCCAAAAAAAAGTCATCATTTTGTTCACGACTTTTGGATGGATTTTGAAGATTTTTGTCCTGCAGTTCCACTTATTTGATGGAAACCATTCGATGGAACATCATGGTGAAAGATTTGAAACTCCCTTCCCGTCCCTGCAGTGTATTGGAGAGGCTCAGCACCCATGGAGAAGAAAGATTCACCCAAATTCCTACTTGTGTCGAGTTTAAACTGATCTCCCTGGTCCTCCCCAAATCCTGAATCTCGGAGCATCTCAGATTGTGGACACGGTCAGTTTTTGGCATATTGTTCCAGTCTGGATGCAGTCACCCCCTCAGTCAGCAGGACGCGATCCTGAGTGCACCCAGGTCCTTGAGACTGAGTTTCAGGTGCTTGCCATTGTTCTGTGCTCTCCTCAAAATTGTTTCCAGGGTCAACCAGCAGGTGGTGCCTAAAGTGGTCCACCCAGAGTCTGAGTCACGTCAAACACTGTGTTTTAATCAGTAGTCTGCCGTGCTATTTGTGCATGAAATCTGGATCAGCTTCGCAAAGTCTCTACGCTGTGCAGACCGCGGCCCGGGCCCCCCCCCCCCCGATCTGGGAGTTTACACTCCCACCCAGTGGGGAATCTGCACATCGTGGCCCCCTCCGAGTCGCCATGCTGTACCCCTCGTCCCCGTGAAGGTATCAACTCCACACGGTGCTATTTATCAGCGGTCATGATGTTGCAGAAATTCCTGATGCTTTGAGTCACAATGTTCCTTTCTCTTTCCTCTCCTCAGTACTGCTGGCGATGGACTGGTTTCAGCTTTGGTTTTGACCTGCTGGTGACGTACACAAATCGATTCATCATTTTCAAGAGGAACAGCCTGAGCCAGCCGTGCAATGGGACAGTCAGCCTTCTCCCTCGCAGGAATATCGCCTTCCGGTAGGAGTTACCTTTTCCTGCTGGGTGTGGGCTTCTTCCTTTCCCTTCCCCCATTACACTGTGAGACTGATACCCAAGAAAGGCAGGTGCAATGGGTTTGAGGAATGATGGGGACAGGGTCAGGAGATTGCAGCATGCAGGCTTCTGCAGTAACTCTGTGCAAAGGCTGCTTTCTGGCTGGGACGTGAAATGGGTTGTGTTCAGAGTGAGGTCTGTTGAAGATTGAATCAGGCAGAGTAACCAGCAGGAGTGAGAAAGACTGGCACGGTGCTGAGAATGACATACAAGGCCTTGTGCTAAATCTCTCAAACCTTCCTTCCTGTGGGTGACAGGAGACACTGGAAAGGCTCAGTTTTTGAGCCCCTGTGTTCAAGTGTTCAAATGTTCAGCAACTCCGACCTCTTTGTCATGAATTTGTTTTGTCCCTTGCTCTGTTGAAAAGGTGCAGCAACATGTCAAATAGGTGTTCCCCATTGATGGTCGCTGACTGATGGTGGATGAATTCACATCTCCATTTGAAACCACACTGTCCACCTTCCAGATTTGTGGATTCTGTCTTTCTGTCACTGACGCCCCGCTGCTCTCCGCACAGAGGTCACCTCTCTTCAAGCCCTCTCCCTGCTGCCCACGGAGAATCTCTCCTTGTGGCGCCTACAGACTGGATGCAAGAGTGAGTTCCCGGCAGTGCACATTCAGTTTTCACTCGTTCGGTTCTGGTTGTTTGTAAATAGCAATCTCAGGACAGTCCCCAGGCAGGATTTGAATCCACAGCTGGAAACTTGATGACGAATTACTCAACTCACTGGAAGCATGGGTGGGGGGTGGATGAAGCCACCTCCAGTCCCTTCGAGGTCTCTGAGTGAAATTCCATTTCCTTCCTTAAGCCTTGCAAGACTTTTAGCTCCCCACAGATTTGCGCTGTCAATGATGCAGCGGTGTCCCAAGGTATCAGTTCCAGCTTGTGGTTCTGATTTGATCAGTTCTGGAGAGTAGGCGTGTGATGGGCAATCTTTGCTGCTGTGCAGAGTCGCTGTCACTAAAACTCCTAATGAGCTGTCTCCACAAAAGGAAGCGAGGGACGATAATGCCACTTCATTGGGTAGTCGTCGTGGGAATTCTCTGTCCAATCAGACATGGCAGCTCAGGTCTGTCTGAATCTTCAGGGGATCATAGATCATAGATCACAGAATCTCTACAGTGTGGAAACAGGCCATTCAGCCCAACAAGTCCACACCACCCCTCTGAACAGCGTCCCACTCAGACCCATTCCCCTACCTCTGCATTTCCCATCTCTAACTCACCTAACCTAAACATCCCTGAGCATTATGGTCAATTTAGCACGGCCAATCCACCTACCCTCCACATCTTTGGACTGTGGGAGGAAACCAGAGCACCCGGAGAAAACCCACGCAGACACGGGGAGTATATGCAAACTCGACACAGACAGTCGCCCGAGGGTGGAATCGAACCTGGGTCCCTGGTTCTGTGAGGCAGCAGTGCTAACCACTGGGCCACTGTGCCACCCCTCAAAACATAAAGCTTCATGCTCTGCACAGTTCCCACCCGAGTTACACTGGGTGAACACAGTATTACTCAGAGATTATAGCAGAAATTGTTGGAGCAATGCTCCACAAGCAGTGACCTCCACGTGTGCACCTTCTGAACAGACAGCTGCGTACCCCAATAGGATGGTCCCCTCCCCTTAGTCCATTGTGTACAGGCATCACTGTCTGGGCCAGCATTTATTGTTCATCTTTGAGTGCCCTTGAGGAGAAGGTGCTGAGTGACCTTAATCCACTGTTTGAATAAGCAGTAACAAAGAAAACAGTAAGGGGTCGGTCACATTGCTCTGGGTCTGCAGTCACAAGTGGACCAGACCGGGTGAGAACAACCAGCTTTCCTTTCCTGAAGCTATCATAACAATTTAATGGCGTTAGCTTCACCATGACAGATTTTATATTCCAGATTGAGATGAAAATGCTGAGTGAAATGCCCCAGCTACCGGGATGGGATTTGAACTTGAGCCTCAGCTTTGAGAATGCAGCTTTCAGAATCACCTGCCCAGAGGCACCAACTCTCTGTTACTATTCAGGGGGGACTGTGACCAAGGAACGAAATTGGCAGCCTGACTGAGATCCAGCAAAGATGTTCCTGAAAACCTGTAACAAGCAGAGGAGGGTGGAATTTTAATCTCAATGCTGATCAACTCCACAGACTTGTAAAGTCAAGTACCTGTGTGCTCCAGGCGTCGAGCCCTTCGACCAAGTCAGTGTCCTCAACAGGACCTTGCAGGGTGATTCTGATGTTCAGCAGCAGTCACTGTGTGTGTGTGCATTCAGAGTCACGGTGTTTGAGTGCATAGGCCAATGTCAGTCACAGACACCATGGCACACTCACAAAGTTGAGGAATTTTCTCCGTGTATTTCTCTTGCATCAGCTGGTTTGCACTGTACGAGGAAAGAGTCTCTCCCCATCCTCTGTCACTGTACATCACATCGACAGCACCCAAAGCAATTTCTCAATCCCTTCAAATCCCATTCTCCCCAACAACAGAAAAACTGCTGTTGCCGAACAGGAACATCAAACCTTTGTTTTATGAACAGCAAATAAAAGTTAAAAATAAATTCTCATCCCCGTTTTCATGTGACAACCCTGCTTCAGCCCTCTCTCTACCTCTATTACCTCTTCTCGTCCATCTTCGTTTATATTCACAGTTCCATCACTCCATTGGCAGCATCTGTGCCTTCAGCTCCCTGCACCCCAGCTCTGGAATTCCCTGCCGAAAACTCATGTACTTGGAGCAAGCTGCACTTTAAAACCTACCTCTCCGAACAAACTTTCATGCTTTTTTTGCCAACTTGGCACAGCGTGAATTTTGACTTGTTATACACCATGCAGTGCAAACCCTTGAACCTGTCCTATTATTCACGAGGAACTTGACTCCACCTTCACTCCAGCTCGACTGCATTTTAACTCCGCCTTGATCCCGGTTCCTTGACCTGCAGAACTCCTGATGTCAGATTTGAAACGATCAATTAAAGAGTTTGTTGCCTTCATTAAAAACCGAAAGAACTGCGGATGCTGTGAATCAGGAGCAAAAACAGAAGTTGCTGGAAAAGCTGGGCAGGTCTGGCAGCATCCGTGAAGAGAAATCAGAGTTAACGTTTCGGGTCCAGTGACTGTTCCTCAATGCTCACTCCGATTTCTGCTCACAGATATTGCCAGACCTGCTGAGCTCTTCCAGCAATTTCCGTTTTTGTTTGTTGGCTTCATCCTGACCGTGTTTCTTTGGGCTGATGATTATCAGTTGAATCTCAATGAGCTGGTTTGTGAAGGAAAGAAAGTGATGCCTGCCCTGGAATTGCTAAAGTGATTTATATCAGTGTCCTTTCCAAAAAGGATCCATTCTGCAGTCCACAGCCTAGAGTGTCTGTTGTCTTGATTCCAACCTTTATCAAGCATCTTACACAGTGATGATTAAATTTGCTGCTTATTGAGAAGTGGACAGTGAAGCAGAAGGATCTGATCAGTCTCTGACATTTAGTGTTGGTGTTTTATTTAATGCTACCTACTTTAGTTCAGTCATTTTGGCCCCAGCAGATACTGCATGACATGGAGTTTCCACTCAGATGTCGTCTTGATAAAATTGCTGTGAAATCTGTCTAATTTTTGTCTTTGAGACGTGTATTGTGAGGCAAGGAGGGAATTGTGCGAAGGTTGGTGATCCGGAACAGCAGCAGCCACGTGATACCAAGCTGTCGCGATGAATCCCAAACTGTTCCCTTGTGTCTGTCGACACCTGGATTGTATCTGTCTTTGTGATGTCTTAATATCCAATTTGGAGGGTTGGTGCTTTTAACAGATGCGTTTGCAGCTTCTCCGTCAATTTGAAAGATGCCCGAGGGGAAGTTGAGTGAGCAGAAATTAAAGAGGAGGCCATTGGATCCTTTCTCCCTGTGCTATCTCATTACCAGAGTGTTCTGCGGTCATCCTGATGTATCTTAGCATCTGCTTCCATTTGAAACAGTAACCCTTGCTTAACAACCACTGTGTAAAAGCATTCCACATTCTCTCAGGTCCCTGTTTGTCAGGGCTTTGCTTTTTGTCGCTGTCTGCAGCTGCGTTGTCCTCGGTTGATAATTCCCTTCACTGACAGCACATGGCAGAAGGTCCAGCTGAGTTTTCTCTGAGTCCTTTGTTGGGTGTAAAATCCTGATCGATTACCCCACAACCTTCTCTCTTCCCAAGGATATCGCCCCGACTTTGCAAGTATTTCTCATGACCGTTGACCGTTAATGTCTTTCCCAGTGTGAGCAGTGTAGTATTCTATAGGTCTCCCCAGTGTCTCTCAAAACCTCAACACCACTTGCATCATTGCATCTCAGTGCTCGCACAGTGATAATTGCTGTGTTACTTGGGACATTTCACTCCCGATGTTAACGTGACATGAATTCTCGGTTTGTCGTGAAGATTGAAAGCTTTCTGTCGCCAGGCTGCATTGCAGCTTCATGGGACAGTGCAGTGCGGGAGGCCATTCGGCCCCTCAAGCCTGTACTAGCTGTCTTGAGCTGTCCCTGTTAGATTCACTCACCAACCCTTGCCCCTAACCCTTCCTCCACGTTTCTACCTTGTTACTCAGCTGTACTGTTGTCCAATTCGTTGATGTCTGAATCAGTATCCACCAGGCAGTGCATTCCAGAACCTCGCTACCCTCTGGGTTTAACTGACATTTCTGCTCCTTGTACTGATGGTCTGGGATCATATCCCCTGATTTGCTGGCCCTTAGGTTGGTGGAAATGCTTAGTGGTTGTGATTCTCCAGTTGTGCAGAGAGTGACAATGGGGAACTGGGAACAGTGTTTGTACCGAGCTGGGGGAGGGACCGTGTCCCTTGGGCCTGGACTGAGTGCCCGGACTCCCAGTTGGGGGCCTTCACTTCGCCAGAGAAGCTGGGCAGGCCAGGATTGTGCGCGCCAGTTGGTGGGTGGGGTCACAGCTGGAGAACACTCCAAGGAGGAAGCTATCCAGAGGGGTGGATCCTGAGCATACTTGTCTATGTCTGTGTGTCTGCCTGCGTGTGTGTGTGTCTCTGTGTGTGTGTGTGTCTCTGTGTGTGTGTGTGTGTGTGTGTGTGTGTGTGTCTCTGTGTGTGTGTGTGTGTGTCTCTGTGTGTGTGTGTGTGTGTGTGTCTCTGTGTGTGTGTGTGTGTGTCTGTGTGTGTGTGTGTGTGTCTGTGTGTGTGTGTGTCTCTGTGTGTGTGTGTGTGTGTGT
>JAHRHZ010000003.1:2872299-2887097 GCA_024137785.1 Ginglymostoma cirratum
TGTGTGTGTGTCTCTGTGTGTGTGTGTGTGTGTGTGTCTCTGTGTGTGTGTGTGTGTGTCTGTGTGTGTGTGTGTGTGTCTGTGTGTGTGTGTGTCTCTGTGTGTGTGTGTGTGTGTGTATGTGTGTGTGTGTCTCTGTGTGTGTGTCTCTGTGTGTGCGTGTGTGTCTCTGTGTGTGCGTGTGTGTCTCTGTGTGCGTGTGTGTCTCTGTGTGCGCATGTGTGTGTGTGTCTCTGTGTGCGCATGTGTGTGTGTGTCTCTGTGTGTGTGTGTGTGTCTCTGTGTGTGTGTGTGTGTGTGTCTCTGTGTGTATGTGTGTGTGTGTGTCTCTCTGTTTGTTTGTTTGTGTGTGTGTGTGTCTGTCTCTCTGTGTGTATGCGTTACCACTGCACGGGTAGCAGACCACAGATCTCCTCTCCCTCTTCCACCCCTTTCCATACGCTGTCCTCTCTGACCGGGTCCTGCCACTTAGCGAACAAATGGTGGATCAAGCATCCACAATTGAGGCAGGAACAGCTTGCAGAGTGTTTCTCTGTGCCAGCTGGGCTCGTCTTGGCTTTCTTGTCTGATATCCCCTCCAGTGTGATTTGTGCAAACGCCTGGACTGGAGTGCCAAGCAGATGATGACTGGCCGTATCGAGTCTCCATTACTGCCTTCCATCACTGTCGACTTAGCCTCTGGCCCTCCTTGGTTGAGCCCATGGTCACTGCAGTCCTGAGACTGTCTGCAAACACTGAAGGAACTTGTCAGAACAACACTGTAAGAATGTGTCTCTCAGGCTTAGCTACTCCTCTGAAGTGGAGCAGTGAATCAGGGAGACAGGGAGAAATGCAGTTCTGTTCAGTGTTCCAGACAAGGTGGAGAGTGAAGAAGGAAGTATTTCTTGGGTCGATGGTCTTTTCATCTAATCTCTCTCAATGCTGTCCATTGCAGGTTAAGACTGGCATCTTTTGACAGCAGTGGGAAAGTGATCTGTAGCCGATCAACGGGTTACCAGGTCCTGTCACTGGAAAAAGACCAGGTACATTCACGTGAAGTTCCAGGGTGGAGGGGGAATTGTAATCGCTGTGCTCATGCCATAGGGAGGGCGCCCAGTCCTAGCTTTCAGTGTAATGTCCCGTTGGGCCTTGACAATTTCCTCAAAGTCATTCGAATGTCTGCATTTGTCACTCATACCTTTTTGGATAACCTTGAAACCAGTGCAATCCAATGGGAACAAGGCAGTAACGAAATGCCTTCAAGGCAAAATGCTCAAGTGCATTGTAAAAGGTGTCATCGCAGAGCACTTGGAAGATAGTGACAGAATCAGACCGAGTCAGAGTAGATTTATGAAGGGGAGTCATCCCTGACGAGTCTGCTGGAATATTTCTGAGTGTGGAACTAATAGGGAAGGTAAAGGGGCGCGAGAGGATGTTTTTTATTTGGACTTTCAGAAGGGTTTTAATAAGGTCCCACATGAGGGATTGGCATGTAAAATTAAAGGACATGGAATTGTAGTAGTGTGTTCAGATGGATAGAAATTGGTCAGCAGACAGGGAACAAAGGGTAAGAAATAAATGGGTCCTCTTCAAATGGTGGGCAGTGACTAGTGGGGTGCCACAAGGATCAGTGCTAGCTACTCACGACATAAGCTAATGATTTAGATGAGGGAATTAGATTTGCAGAGGACACAGAGCTGGGTGGGAGGGTGAGCTGTGAGGAGGATGCTGAGATGTTCCAGTGTGATTTGGATGCACTGCGCGAGCGGACCATTGCACGGCTGATGCAGTTAAATGTGGATAAAGGTGAGGCTGTTCACTTTAGTAGTACAAACAGAAAGGCAAGCTGTTACCTGAATGGCAGTAAATTGGGAACAGGACGACGCATTGTCCCTGTCTACCAATCGCTGAAAGGTGAGCATACAGGTGCAGTTAGTGGGAAAGAAGGCAAATGATATGCTGGTGTCGATAGTGTGAGAATTTGAGTACAGGAGCAGGGATGTCCTGCTTCTGTTATATAGGACATTGGTACAACAAGGCGTGGAAAATTGTTTGCTGTTTTGGTCTCCTTACCTGAGGAAGGATGTTCTGGCTCATGAGGGAGTGCAGCAGTGGTTCACCAGACTGTTAACTGGGATGACAGGACTGATGAATGAAGAGAGACTGGATTGCTGAGGCTTGCGTTCACTGGAGTTTAGACGAAAGATGGAGGATCTCAGAGACTCTGAGAAAATTTGAACAGGATGCTGGAAGGATGTTTCTGATGGCCAGGGAATCCAGATCCAGGGGTCGCTGTCCAAAGAAGAAGCAGTGGGCCATTTAGCACAGAAATGAGGAGGGATTTTTTTCCCCCCTCAGAGAGTGGTGAGCCTGTGGAATTCTCTGCCACAGGAAAATGTTGAGGCTGAAACTTTGAAGGAAAATGTAGATACAGTTCTTCGGGCGAAAGGGGACAAAGGGAGCAGGAGCCTGAGTCGTTTGATCAGCCATGGATTGGCAGAGCAGGTTCAAGGGCTGAATGGCCTACTACATCTTCTACATTTCTGTGTTTCCCAATTCATCCTATAACCACCTGACTGATCCCATCATATCCCAACACAATCTCATCTGGTGTTACAAGTCATGGCATGGCCTCCCAATTGATTCTAGATCCTGAATTCCTGCTTCATGGTATGATCCGCACTGATCCCGTGCTGACAGAGCTGAGGGGGTTGTGATTTCAGACTGTAAGGTGGAGGGTTTGTTCCAGTGGTAGATTTTGAGAGTGAAATGTGTTGCCCTTGTTCCAATGCACTGCTCATGCTGGTTTCTGTTTGGCTGCAGGAACAGATGGTGTTGAACCTGGACAGCAGGCTCCTGATGTTCCCACTCTACATCTGCTGCAATTTCCTTTATACATCAGCAGAGCCAAAACCTGACGTTGACGAGCAGCCAGAACCCATTGAGGACTGAGAGAGGGAGTTCCCCCTTCGGAATCTCTCTGTGTGAGTGTGTGTGCAGGGAGAGCTGCCCTTCTCCAGGAACGCCGGAACTGAACTGACTGGGAACAGCTCCCCGTTTGTTCATGCTGGTCAGAAGGGGAGGGACACAAGGATCAGCTGGGTCTTCCCCTTTGCTGTCTATGCAGCATTTTTTTATGATGCAGTGTGTATTCCAGACGTATGATGTACAGTGATCAGGCTCAACAGAGAAGGGCATGAAAGCTGGAAGAACCTTCCAAGCCAAGCTGCCCTTGCCTTGCTGAATCCAAACTGCCGACCACACACTCAATTAAACAGCAATAACATTTGTCGTCGATGTGCTCTGTGCCTTGTGTGTGCACCCTTCCTTTATCAGCTGGCACAGGAACTTGGAGCTATCATTCCCTCCCTCTTTGACAAATGCCACTTGCTTCAGGGACTTGTGTACGGGGTCCCCTCTGTTTCTTGGCCCCAATTAACCAAAGGGAGTTCAGGGACCACGGTGTGAACATTTGCCAGATCACAAGGTCTGGGGAGCGAAGCTGACCTCTGCAGACCCTGCCCATTACCCCAGCAGCAACGAAGACACAGCATGGGACGCTGTGTCAGCATCTCAGCTTTGTCCATCTCCACCCCCACCGACCCAGGAACGTGGCTGTAACCCAGGGACCTAATCCACACGGCTCAGACGCATCTTGGTCTGGCCAAAGCAGAGCTGGGCTCACCTTCCACATCGAAGTCAGGAGCAGAGAAGCTGCATGAGACGCTGTCCTTCCCTCAGTGCCCTGCAGAATGCAAGTTCCACTGAACCGTCAGTGCATCGTTTTAAACAGCGCAGCGTTCCTGGGGAGCGTAATGCCACTCTATAGATCAGCAATACAAGCCTTGTTTTTACATTGAGAAAGCTATCTATCCATCACAGCATTGTCCAATCCTACTTAGTGATAACTACAAATCTCACTCTGTTCATCTCGCTGTGTTAACAGTTGTCGCGTTCGAATATGTTCTTCCTGATGCAACGCGGCATGGTGTGGAGGAAGTGAAGGGGATGACTGATTGTGTACCTTGACGCTGTTTACTTTAGTTTGAAGTATCGAATAATTCCAAGGTGTGTGTGTGTGTGTGTGTGTGTGTGTGTGTGTGTCACGCGCACTGTATTCTGTAATTATTAAACGCGGAACACTGTTCACAGTTTTTTTCTTGTTTATCACAATGACCCCAGGAGAGTACGGAATTGTTTCCGGGAATTGACTGCGAGGGCAGAGAGTATGGCATCTCGACATTGTAGGCTGAACCCCCTGTGACTCGGAGTTTGGAAATTTGGTTTGGGGTCTGGAGGAAGACAATACTGATCCCGCCTGTGACATCCCTGACCGCTGCAATCCACCCAACAGTTAACACCAATATTCTCTGCAAATCTTAATCTCCACCCCCCCCCCCCCCCCCCGCCCCACAACCTTCATTCACTCCTCCTGTGGTTGGTTACAATGATGTTATTTTGAGAAGTATCCTTTATCTTGAGGATGCTTTTCCCTCAGACCCAAATGGATTTATGTTTTAAAAGGAGCCAGGCCTTCTCGAGTTAACAGAAGAGTATAAGTTACTCATTGAGGAGGGAATAACAATGCAATGCACGCATAGAAGAGGTAAGTCCGAGAAAGATGAGACTTTAAAAAAAAACATACAAATCAGTCTCCGAGATCCTTAAAGCATAGACAATTGGACATAGCACCAACATGCTGCGTGGTAACAGTGATACACATTTTGCTCAGGGAGTAATTAAATTTTGAACAGGTCAGCTGAGTGGCCTGCATCCTTTTTCCATTCACTTGGAGCAAGAGTCTGTTTTTTCACGTTTTACCTGCAGTGCAGGAATGTTTCATATCTAAACTCAAAAGAGTGGTGTCCACTACATACGTGTAGCTTAACACACATGGAGGAGGGTTCAAAGTGGCTTTGTACAAATCACAGTCCAGCTTGTTTTCACTTGCGTGTCTCCCTGTGTAAGGCAGCTGCATGACGTTCCCTTGGTAGGAGCAGGTGTGCCTGAAGTAGCTAAGGAGGGACAAGGAAGGAATGAGCAAAGGCTTGGTGGAAGGGGCAGCTTTTCATGAGCGTCTTTCAAGAAGCCAGGAAGAAGTTTGGGGCCCAAGCCACCAAACATACTGCGGTGGATGATGGAGTGATTAAAATGGGGATGTGAATCTGTTCAGCTTCAAACTGGCAAAGTGATTTGCTGAGAAATTAATGTGAGAAGGAACAGCCCCAAGTCAGGCTGAAGGTCGACTCAGCCCTGCTTCCCAACCTTAGAAATTAATTTCTGACCTTTCACGTTGCCTAAAGCTCCATCCCATCCTGCTTATTCACAGCAGAGAGCTGGATAACTTCAGGTCCTGTTTGGAACCTTTGCTATAAAAAAAAATTCTGCTTGCTTATTGAATTTGAAGGGGCTGGCAAGAGGGAGCAAGCCATTTGCCCCATTCACTCTGTTAACACGTGAGTGTTGGGAGGGTGTGATTGATCAATGCATTGATTTAAGGGATGAAAAAGGATTGGTCAAATTGATGAGAATGAAGATAGGAATGTGTCAGGTTTTTCTCCTGCCTGATCCCCAGGAGACAGGGACCATTTCGGAATGAGATGAAGAATTTCTTCACTCAGAGGGCTGTCTTTCCCTGTTTTCCATGCTGAGATTGATAGACTTGGGAATGCAGAGGGATTCTTTGGGATAGGGGGAGCGAACTAAGGATCAACTGTGATTGATGTGGATTGCAGACAAGGCTTGAGCAGCTTGTTGCTGTGTCAGGAGTTATCCACACGCATCACGGTCCTGTTTGGGGTCCTCAGTCTGTTTCAGCCAATGTAGATCCCAGCCCTTTCCCATTTGGGTCGGCTCACTGTCGAGGTGTGTATTCCAGGGGCCTCGCTGCTGTCCAGCTTCAGGCCTGACGTCTGGGCAATGTCGTCGAGCATTGCAGTCAGGAACCTGCAGTGTGCTGACTCAGAACCACAGGGTCCCTTCCCGGGAACGGTCCTGGCTTCTGGGTCAAACAGCACTCATTCCCTGTGGGGTTTTGGAAAGGGAGTGCTTTCCTAGAAACAAACTCGCCTTTCCACCAGCAGTTCAGCCTAAAGACAGGGGAACCATGGCAACTTCAGAGTGGGGGTATCACTTAAAGGAAGATACTGCATCACTGACCTCATGTTCTTGATGATTGACTGACTGGTGGCAAGTTGATGTATTTTTAACCCTATGTTAACATTGTCGAGGATGTGAAGCAAGCCCAGCCTTGTAGCTCTCGGGTATTTTGTGCCAAGGGCTGTCTGTGTACAGTCTGTTTGCTTGATGCTCTGCTACCTTTTGGGACACAGGGGGCCATCAGTGATTGCCCAGTGCGAAATGGTCAACTGTGCAATTATATGTTAGATTGCAACATGCCTGCAGGTGGCAGTGTTGAGCTGGCTGATGGACTACTGACTGGAACAGATGGTTCTGACAGCACAGTCCTGAAGATGTTTCTGCTCAGTGCCACAGACAGGCTGTGCAATGCTTCAATACATCTTACTCCCCATTACCGCAGCGCTCAGATGAAGGGATCAGTCATGACTCTGGAGGTAACTGTCTGACCGTGGAGTCAGAAGCTCAGGGACGCTTTATCAACCTCAGCGCAAAATTCACACTGACCCAGCAAAAGCAGGACTGAGGGAGCGCCGCACTGTCAGAAGAGCTTATACCTGGTATGCTGACAGCTTTGTCATGAACTCCAAGCAATTGTTACCTCAGTTCTGATGAAGGGTCTCGACCCGAAACGTTGACTTCCATGCTGCTCTGATGCTGCCTGACCTGCTGTGTTCTTCCAGCTCCACACTTGCGTTGAATGTTATGGCTGTGGTGTGTTCCGAATGTGAGAGAAATGTCTGCTACTGTGAGTACATACATGTCCATCAGGAAGTTGTTGACTGTAATTACATCGGAATGCTGTGCTGTTACAGGGTATTATTGGAATAATCCTGCTATTGGCGTGGGATGGCGAAGTGGTGCAAAGGATCAGGTCACTGCTTCTGAACCAGATGTTCTGGGATCAAACCCAATCCAGAACCTGGCAGCCCTGGAAGGTAAGATCAGGGATAATTGAGACTCCCGTCATTGCCTGTCACTCCAGATCACAACATAGCTGTTAGCACTGCAATCCTGAAGGCACAGTAACACTCCATTCAGGTTTGGAGTCAATGTCCAACATGATAACATGTTTAGAATCAGACTTGGACAATCCTGCCGAGTCACAAATGTTTCTCACAGAGGATGGTTAAGAAGGCATCTAGAGTGCTTGCCTTCATTGATCAGATCTTTGCGTATCGGAATTGGGGTGTTGGTGAGGCTACTTGTGGAATACTGTGTGCAGTTCTGGTTACCCTGTTCCGGAAACGATATGATGAAATTCGAAAGGGTTCAGAAAAGATATACAAGGATGTTGCTGAGACTGGAGGTTTTGAGTGCTAAGGATAGCCTGGGATTTTTTTCACTGGACCATAGGAGATTGAGGGGTGACCTGACAGAGATGGATAAAATCATGAGGGTGAACATGGTGAATAGCAGTCATCGTGGTGGGGGGGGTCCGGGAATTCAAACATGTAGGTTTAAGATGAGAAAAGAAAGATTTAAAAGGGCGCCGAGGGGCAATGTTTTGACACTGTGTGGTTTGTGTGTGAAATGAACTGCGAGAGGAAGTGGCAGTTACAACATTTAAAAGACATTTGGATGAGTAGACGAACAGGAAAGGTTTGGAGGAGTATGAGCCAACACAGGCACGTGGGACTTGTTTAGTTTGGGAACGGACTGGTTGGACTGAAAGGTCTGTTTCTGTGGTGTATGACTGTCTTCAACCTGTGCTGTTTTAACATGCGGACGAACCTTGGTGTGCTTGTGTAGAGATAGGAAAAAACAAAAAATTGCAGCAAGTGTGGAGGAAAGTTGATGCAATGTTGCTGGTTACCGGGAAGTGGAGGACACAACCACTGGGAGCATGAATAGCCTTCAGCTAGTTGAACCTGCTGTGCCTTTCAATGAGATCATCCTCTAAGCTACACTTCCTTGCTGCCCTTCTCAACTTTAGCTCCTTCATGAAAACATCTCTCAGCTAAACACACGATTCACCGCGGAAATAAAATTCTCCTGCCTTCTGTCTTCAACCAGCGAGCCTCATGTTTACAATATGTTCCCCGGTTTGAGGCTGTTGGGGGGTGAGTACTGAGGGGCTGCCTTTCAGACAGACGCAAATGCCCTCTCAGCTGCGTGTCACAGTTTCAGGGATGTAGTTCCCTAAGGTCTGACAGTCCCAGCAGATCCCGTATCACCCAAAAACAGGTCATTCTCGCATTGCTTCAGGTGGGATCTTGCTGTGTACATAAGGCTCCAACATCGCGCATTCCAAGAGAGATGATATTTTTGGACAGCACGGTGGTTAGCGCTGCTGCCTCACAGCACCAGGGACCCGGGTTCGATTCCACCCTCGGACGACTGTCTGTGTGGAGTTTGCACATTCTCCCCGTGTCTGCGTGGGTTTCCTCCGGGTGCTCCAGTTTCCTCCCACAGTCCAAAGGTGTGCAGGTTAGGGTGGATTGGCCATGCTAAATTACCCCTTAGTGTTCAGGGATGTGTGCATTAGTTGGGTTACAGGGGAATGGGTCTGGGTGGGATGCTCTGAGGGTCGGTGTGGACTTGTTGGGCCGAAGGGCCTGTTTCCACACTGTATGAGTGCAACTCCTTCCAATGTATCCTGAGACGGTGAAAGACAATATAGAAATGGGAGTGTTTGGCCTTTTTTAAATTCCATAACGCGTCGCAGCGTGCGTCTGAAATGTGTTTGTGCACAAATTCCAGCTCAGGTGGGCAAATGCTTGCCAGGGGAATGGGGCTGGGCAGGGGACTGCCAGGCGGGCTTTTCTGCTGTAGTTCTGGGCTCCCGGACAGCAGGTTTCGCTGCCTGATCACAGCTCCTTGAGGTGGGCATGTTCTGATCCTTGAGCCACAGCGCTTCTATTCCAGGGCCATTTCAGCGCCAGCCGCCAATTTGAAGTGGGCTCACCGCTCCCTCAGGCAGACACTCAATCCTCAGTTTGTAAATACCCCGCTGCTGAAAAGCCAAGTGGCCTGCTTTGACGGGACTGTGGGGCTTGATCTCGACTGAGTGGTTGCAGTGAGAAGCGATGATGCCTTTTCAGGGATTGAGCTGCGTGGCGCTGAACTTCCACCAGAGGAGGCTGTTGAGCTACACAGCACCTGCCCGGTGTTGGACAGGTAGGAAATTGTGTTCTTTCCCGCAGCTGAGGGCAGCAACAAGGTGGGGGCGTACACTGCACAAGCTTCGTGTTTCATTTATAATTTCCTGCCTCAGCTCCTTGGGAGTGTCTCTTCATGTTACACTGAGGCGGTGGAGGAATGCACCAGCAAACAAGTCGCTCCCAGCCTACCCATGTGATTGAGAATCGACCCAGAGCTGTGAGATCCCTCCTCCAAAGTTCTCCATTCATTGTCAAACAAAAGCCAGATAACAAGGTGTCGAGCTGGATGAACACAGCAGGCCAAGCAGCATCAGAGGAGCAGGAAAGCTGACGTTTCGGGCCGAGACCCTGCTTCAAAAGTTACCCCAGTCCGATTCAAACCGGATTGAGGAACACACACACTGGTTACATTGTGGAACACGAAGCATTTACCATGGTCACCGTGCCTGAGGCGTGGGGAGAGAGGCTTTCAAAGACAGACACGCCTCTCAGGGAAAGGAAATCCATATACAGTGGAGGCCTGGGCCTCAGTAGCCACCATCTTACCGAAGGGTTGGGCAGACCCAACGGGCTGAATGGCCTCTTCCTGCCATTATTTCTCTCAACAAGGATGCAAGTGTCCTGTTTCCACCTGAGAGGAGTTGAGGTTGAAATCTGTGCCAGGAAAATGAAACCATCTGCAAACCGGGTGCCAGATCAATGAAATTGAACCTCGAGCCCTCTGCCACTTCAACACCTGACAACTCTTGCTCCTTTGCAAAGTTGGACATTGGAACTTCATGACCTCTTCTATCCAGAAGGACAAGGGCAGCAGAGACATGGGGATACAACCCACTGCATGTTCCCCTCCCAGCCACTCAACGTCCTGACTTGGAAATATATCGCCATTCCTTCAGTGTCATTACCCTGGAATTCCCTCCCTGGGGGCTCCTAGGGCCTTGGTCAATCACCACTACCTCCTCAGGGCAGTTAGAGTTGGACATTTAAGATTGTCCTGGCCAGCCCAGCCCACTACCTGTGAAGAAGAGTATAAAAAAAGGCAAGCGGGCATGTCAAACTTGAGATCCTGAGAGTTACATGGAAATTTCCAAGACTGGGGTTGCTCTGTGTGTTTGTTGGTTGAATGTCATTGAGAGATGTGGAGCAAAGGTGAGGGAAATGGAGGTGAGTTGTCACATAAACCCTTGACTGAATTCAATGAGGGGACAGCCTTAAGGGGGTAAATGGTTTCCTGCTGAAGGTTTTTCTGTGTGTGCTCATATCCATCATTGATGAGGCACCAACCACTCCAAGGGCAGACAGAGCACAGGATGATTCAAATATCACTTTCAGAATGTTCCCAAACACTTCCCATTGAGCGAATTTGTATCAAAGTGCTGTGTCAGACAGTAACTCAGAGAAACAGGAGGAGGCCATTCAGCCCATCGGGTCTGCTCTACTCTCCACTGGAATTGTGATTGACCTGATCATTTTGAACGCCACTTTGCTCTTTTGTTTTTCCAACTTACATTGGGGAGCACGACTCCACAAAAGGTGATTCATAACAATCCCTACAATGTGGAAGCAGGCCATTCAGCCCATCGACTCCACACTGACCCTGCGAAGAGCATCCCACCCAGACTCTCACCCTATCCCCTGTAACCCTGCACTTCCCGTGGCTAATCCACTCAGCCTGGACATTACGGAATGGTCAATCCGCTCTAACATGCGCAGCTTTGGACAGTGGGAGGAAACCCATGCAGACAGAAAGAGAATGTGCAGTCTCCCACACAGGCAGTCGCCCGAGGCTGGAATCGAGCCCGGGTCCGGGGTGCTGTGAGGCAGCAGTGCTAACCACCGAGCCACCGTGCTGCCCAATTCCTGGGATTGGTTTGGGACGAAGCAGAAAGACCTGTTGTGCCTCCGTGGGTGAATGTGAACAGATCTCCTGGTCTCCAGTCTGGAAAAGGTTGGGTTGGGGGGAGATTGCCCTGAGTGGTCTTTGGTTCACCAGTTGCTGCGTGTGGAATCCTGCTGTGCACACATTGGCTGCATGATGACAGTGACCCCACCTCAATGAGCTTATGTTTGTTGGCAAAACGCCTTGCACTACGGGGCCAGCAGAAAGGTTCTGGAAATGAAGGTTTTTTTTGGTGGGGCGGGGAGTCGAGGATGGAGTGCTCCATCGAGTTGTGATCATCTCTGTCAAAGAAATGTGTCAGCCCTGAATACAGACTGCAACGAGAGGTTGGCGGGGGTGGAGGAGGGAGCTTTTTGAAAGAAGGAGTTGTGAAGCAATTCAGGTTTTAATGTGCCGGGATTTACCACAGTATGACTTGTGATTATCCCAGTGGTGCATCATTTTCAGTTGACCAACCTTAAATGTGAGAGTGGGATGCGCCTGGTCCTGAAAGAGCCACCAACGTGATGTCGATGAGGTGACGAAATCCCAACCTCGCTGTCATCAACTGGTCGCTTCATACTTTTGCCTCATCCCGGACATCGCGGCTTTAAGAGCCGGTTCTGAAGTAAAAGGTTTCTCTCTTTTGCCTGGCAGGTCACTCTCTCCGGTTGCTTGACTGACTCTCGCTCAACTCCCAGCGATATCACAGCCCGCAGTGTGTGTGTGTGTGTGTACAGAGGGAAGCAACTGAGAGCTACAATGTTCAGTTTCTATGCGGAAGTCCTTCTCGTCCTTTCAGGTAAGAAATCGCCCAGTTTTGTTCCCCCCTTGCCAATCTGACAAGTCAAGGAATGTTTCGGTGGGACTGCTCGCACTGTTTCTTAAGAGCTGGGAATCTTGACTCGGTCCCAGTAGTAATCCATCGTGTTCATTTCTGCTCAGAGTCTGTGAGTGAGTGTTGCACAAGACGAGTCTGTACCTGTGCTCGGGCTTTGTGTGTGAAAGCAGAGCGGTTTCACTCAGTCGAGCCAAGACAGAACTCGAAATGTTCCTCATTCAGTTTCCAACCCATCCCCTGGTCACAGCCTTGTCCTCCAGTTCCCCAGAAATCCAGTGGCCCCTCCAATGGACTGAAGTCCTTGAGAGTGGGACTGTACCTGGATTTAAAACCCTACTGTAAAGCCTCCCTGCTCATGAGGAGGAAGCAGCGGCGAGAACAGTCCGGTCAGAATTGTAGCCCACCGTCCCTCGGGAGAGCTCCATCAGATGGGAGAGTATCTAGGCTGTAACAGGGATCCTTTCCCGGACCGACACCAGAATGTTGTGCCCGGGCTTATTTGTGAGGATTAAAGTTGATTGTGAACAGATTGACTGCAGTGAGCACTGTGTCGGAGACGGCAACAATTAATGCTCCTGACTCAGTAAAGCTGATTAAAGGAAAGATTAAAGCACATTCTGTCCCCAGGGTCACTGATCGATGGGTGCACGGTTGAGGCTCCTGCAGGAGCAGACAGAATCCAGCCTGGGGAAGCTGGTCTGAGCGCGGAACCTTTCACTCCCCTGACCTGTGGGAAATGACAAAGTGTCGAGGAGGAGCTCAATGGCACAGCAAGAGACCACCGTCCGCAACCGTTCCCCCACCCCCCCCCCAAAAAAAATCAGGTCAAATCCCAGGGACTGAAAGTTGTCATTCCAGGTGGATCAGGAGAGATCTGCCTCACACCCTCCTCGCCGAGACCACAACCCGATGTTCTTCACAAACAGGAAAGCCCTTTACAAGTTGTCACGTACAAAACGCTGCAATCCATTTGGACACAACAAGGTCCCACAGACATCACCGTGAACGCAGAGTCACAGATCTGTGCAGCACGGAAACAGACCCCTCGGTCCAACTCGTCGGTGCCGGCCAGATATCCTAAATAAATCTAGTCCCATTTGCCAGCATTTGGCCCATATCCCTCTAAACCCTTCCTATTCATCTACCCACCCAGATGTCTTTTAAATGTTGTAATTGTACCAGCCTCCACCACTTCCTCTGGCAGCTCATTCCACACACGCACTACCCTCTGCATGAAAAAGCTACTCCTAAGGCCTCTTTTAAATCTTTCCCCTCTTACCTTCAACCAACAATGCTCTCTAGTTTTGGACTCGCCCACCCTGGGGAAAAGACCTTGGCTATTGACCCTATGTGTGCCTCTCATTATTTTATAAACCCTGAGAAGCTCAGCCCTCAGCCTCCAACACTCCAGGGAAAATAGCCCCAGTCTGTTCAGCCTCTCCCTATAGCTCAATGATCGTGACCTGATCATCTCCTCCATAGTACATGGATTGAGTGATAAATACTGGTCGGAGCCCTGACTCAAAAACCCATCTTTCCTTCTTACGGTGGCTGGAGGGAGATGTCTTGCAAGAGCGTAGACAGGGTCTGGCTTGAGCAGACCAGCTGAGACACAGCACCTGGCACAGTGTGGCATTTCCCTGTCTCTATCTCAGATTGAGAAAGGAGCAGGTCAGTCTGGAAATGGTCTGAGTGCAAAAACACATACTGGGCTCACAGGTAATGTACTGGTGGTGGTCCAATCCCACGGGTGATTGGGGAAGGGGAACACCCACTCAGTGGTGCGTGTGTGTGTGCGCGCGTGTGTGTGAGCAGTCCAAAGGGAGTGCCCTTGTGTCGCAATGTCCCTTCCTCTGAGCTAGGGGACCTGGCTCCCAGTCCCACTTTCTCCAGAGGTGTGTAATAATGTCTCTAAACAGGCTGTTTGGAAATTGCACAAGAAAAAACTGTAGGGAGCACGGGCGAGTGCTTGCCAGGAGCTGTAAGACTGATTGAACTGTATTCCCAAAAAGAAAGGCCAGATCTCAGTGCTGACTCTTACACAGGGCAATACCTCGTCACTGTTAACACAGGGACATGGGTCTGAACTCAACTAAGGCGTATATTCCCAGTGTTAAAGAATTGCGGGTGCTGGAAATGAGAGACAAAAATGGAGATTGCCGGAAAAGCTCAGCGGGTCTGGCAGCATGTGTGGAGAGAAATCACTAGTTAACGTTTCATGTTCAGAACTGCTGGTAACGCGGAAAGAGTTGGTTTTATGCTGAATACAGGGTGGGGGAAGAGGGTGGGGAGAGAAATAAATGATAGCTGGGGATACAGCCGAAGAGAGAGAAAAGCAGATGGACAAAGGGATGAGTGGATAACGTTGGTATGAGTATTTCTGCACTCAGAGAGCAGCTGCAGGTATATCGACAGGTCTGCTCTCAGTCACTTCTCAATCGCTGGTGGTTCGGCTGGAGAATGTCTCTTGTGATAGTCTCTGATGAATCAGACTGATTGCAGAGGCTGATTCATCCTGTAAGTTGTGATTTTGTGTTGAGACAGTTCCTTTCACGTCCTGTAGTGTCCCGAAGTGTTATCCCCAGGCCACATCCGGAGGTATTACAACAGGTGACTCAGTCCTTAAGGCTGTTGCGTTTGCTGTTACCTGTCAGTTACAAGTAAGTGTGTAGGTCATTTGTGGCACTGGGATGTGTGTGTGTGTGTCTGTGTGTGTGTCTGTGTGTGTGTGTGTGTCTGTGTGAGAGAGAGTGTGTGTGTGGCTCTGTGTCTGTGTGTCTGTGTGAGAGAGTGTGTGTGTGTGTGTGTGGCTCTGTGTCTGTGTGTGTGTGTCTGTGTGAGAGAGTGTGTGTGGGTG
>JAHRHZ010000003.1:2901707-2921004 GCA_024137785.1 Ginglymostoma cirratum
ACTCTCTCACTCACACACACACACACAGTCTCTCACACACAGTCTCTAACACACAGGCACACACACTCACTCACACACACACACACACTCACTCACACACACACACACACAGTCTCTCACACACAGGCACACACACACACACACATTCTCACTCACACACACACACATACTCTCTCACTCACACACACACAGTCTCTCACACACAGGCACACACACACATTCTCACTCACACACACACAGTCTCTCACACACAGGCACACACACACACACATTCTCACTCACACACACACAGTCTCTCACACACAGGCACACACACACAAACACATTCTCACACACACACACACACACACACACACACACACATACTCTCTCACTCACACACACACACACAGTCTCTCACACAGTCACTCACACATGCTGTGACATGCTCTCTCACACACACATGCACTCTCTCTCTCTCACACATTCACACAGTCACTCACACACAGTCTGTCACACACACAGTCTGTCACACACAGAGTCTCTCTCACACACACGCAATCTCTCTCTCTCTCACACACACACAAACACATTTTCACTCTCTCTCTCTCCACTCTCTCACTGTCGCTCAGACCCTGGGATGCCTCTGAGCATGTCATACCACCTGGCTTCAATCCCTCAATCAGAGGCAACTGTCGATCCACTCTCAGGGACAGGCTGTGAGATCTCCCTCTTCGCCTGCTCGCTCTTAACTGGGATCCTACACCCTGACTAATATTGAAGTGGCGTGACCGCCAGAGCGAAAGGTCAGAGGGGCAAGGTTCCAGGAGAAGTGGCAGCAGGTCTAAAGCAGAGACGAGGAGAATGTAACTCTCTCAAAGGGCTGTGGATCTGTGAAACTCAGTGCTCCAGAGTGTGGTGGATGCTGTGACGTTGAGTAGGGAGGAGGCGGGCAGTTGTTTGTTTTTTTTTAATGAGTAATGGTTTGGTGGGTTATGGGGAGCAGGCTGGAGAGTGGAGTTGAGGCTAAGGTGGGAAAGAACACAGTGAAATGAAGCAGGGCTGCGCACGCCACACTTCTCCAGATGCCCATGCGAACTTTGCGAGTGAGTGCACAGACTGTCAAAGAGTGGAGAGCTCTCACTGCTGTCTCAAAGGCCATCCCTTCACGTACACCTTCAACCAGCGAGATCAGCCCATCGCTGTTCCTGGGACAGTCCGTGTCAGCACTCTCTCTCTGTTGGACGTGGTTGGTCTTTGGATGGTGGGGCAGGGGGAGTCCTGAATGGTGTGAATACAAATACATTTGCTCAGGATTGAGTGCAGGTTACCACGGTGAGGCACAGTGCCGCTCCGACAAAATCCCAGACACAGAAATCGTGAGGGGAGATTGACCAGGATGGGAGTGGAATGTTTGCAGGGTAAGGAGAGGCTGGGTCTTCTTTCACTGGAGCTTCGGATGCTGCGAGGTGACCTTACTGACGTTTATAAGACCATGAGGGGCATGGATAGGGTTAATGGCAGCTGTCCTCCCCCTAGGGCGGGGGATTTCAAAACGAGGGGGCACATTTTTAAGGTGAGAAGATACAGGTTTAAAAAGGACATTTGGAGTGAATTTTTGTATGCAGCGAGTGGCTCGCACGTGTGGAGTGAACTTCCTGAGGAAGTGGTGGATGTGGGTACAGTTGCCACATTCGAAAGGCATTTGGATAAGTACCTGAATAGGAAAGGTTTGGAGGGATATGGGCCAGGGGCAGGCAGGTCGGGCTAGTTCAGTTTGGGATTGTGGCCACCAAGGACTGGTTGGGACGAAGGGTCTGTTTCCGTGCTGTGTGGCTCCATGACTTCTTGGAAATGGTTGCGTGCTGGGATCTCTCACAGTGGGCTACAATCACAGGCTCTTGGTGCTGACTGTGGCACAAGACCCTCTCAGGCCCGTGACATGCCCCCTTTCATTTTCGACTGGTTCAGGTTCACAGCAACCAGGCTGCTGTGGGAAGTGAGAGTTTGGGGCTCTGTGTACACTAGGAGCTGTCTGTCTTAGCCCTTGAAAGGGGTTTCAACCAGCTAGCTCTGAGGCTCAGACTCGCTCCTGGTGAGGAGAGGCCTCTGAAGCCTTGGGACTGGGCCAAGTGGGAAATGGTGGAGAGGGAGGGCCACTGAGGGTGACCTTGTACAAGGTGTGAGGACACAACTGACTGCTTTCTCTGTTCTCTACCTCCAGATCCTCCAGTAGCCGCTGCTGTTCGGGCCCATTTTGAGGATTGTCCTGCGACTCACAGACACTTTTGTTTCCATGGGACCTGTCGGTTTTTGGTGCAGGAGTCGTTGGCGGCCTGTGTGTAAGTGGGCTTGGTTTGGCAAATCCCGGGATCACCAGGACTGGGACTAGAGCTTTAGGCAAGACCTTTCAGCCTCTCAACCACAATAGATTGACTGATCTCCGACAGAAGCAGAACAGGCAGGCCATTCAGCCCCTGGAACATCCCTGCTGGCCTGCCAGGTCACGGCGCAGCTTCCACAAGATAGCCCCATCCCGGAATACATCCCGGTTCCCTCAAGTGCCTGAGAACCGGATGGTCTGTGTCCTGGGGGTTGGAGCACTGATTGGGAAAGATAATTCCAAAGATTCTCCACGTTTGGGGCAAAGATCTCAGTCGAAAACATTGGGTTCGTTGTCCTGAGATTGTGACCTTCCCTGGGTGTACATAGCAGTGACCCTGTCAATCTCTCCACAAAAATTGGATCATACGTCTAGTCCCCTGTCGATGACAGTGAATGCCATCCCTGTCTCCGTAAAGGACAGTCCTGCCACTCTGCCAGGAACTGATCCAGTGAAATTAACTTTCACCTCCTGCACTGTTTTTAAAAATAAAACCTTCATTTAGTCAACAAACCGGAACAGCTCGCCCCGGGACAGTTCCAGTGAAAGTTCTTCATCTTCAACTCCACCTCCTTCGTGAGAAATACAGAAATGCCTTCTGAATTTCTCACTGCAACTGCACAGTGACTGAGTGATTCATTTCCCAGAACGCTCAGATCCTGCTGCACACCCGGACCGTCTCCTCTCTCTCTTTCTTTCTCTCTCTGCCTACTGCTGCTATCCCTGAAAACTCAACCTCTTCACACAGTGAACCCATGTCCCTTCAGAAGCCCCAAAAGGACCTTCCTCCTCCTCCACACCCTCAGATACTACATTCCAGACCCTAACCACTCGAGTGAACCTGCCTCCCCCCGACACTCCAGACCCTTACTCTGTGTTTGCAGAAGAGGGTTTCCTCATATATCCATTGCTGGTTTTGCTATTTATCTGTGAGCTGTCCCCTCTCGTTCTCTATCCTTGCAGCAGTGGGAAGAGTGACTGTATCCAGTCTGCCCTGGCTTTGTGTATCTGAGCTGGCTCACTGACGCACTCACTACTGGAGGCAGGAGCCTTGTGTCGAGCCCTTTCACTGCTTGGAAATAGAGAACCCACAGATAGTGGTCATCCTCCCACTTCCAGCTTGTGACTGAGCAACCAGGACCAGACCAAACAGGTTTGGAATGCGTACAGACTTCAGAAGCTGGCGAACAGTGAATATTTCCAAACCCCCAAAACTGTGGAAGGGTTTGAGGTCCATTGTGTTCGGAGTGTGCAGAAACTGAGATTATTCTCCAGTTGGTGGGGGGAGAGAGAGAGACAGATGCTGAAGGACAGATTCTGTCAAGGAATTTTACATGACGGACTTCCTGTTGATAAGGAGGTACTGAGATCAAGTGAATTGGCAGACAGCCAGAGGAAGAATTTTTGTTTTAAATGACACAGAGGGTTTGACATATTGTGCGATTGGGAAAGGGTAGGAGTATCTGTTTAGAAAAGATGTGGAGAGCACTGGATACAGGATGGATTATTCCCAGTAAACTGCAAAGTTAGGTGGCAGGGCCAATTCATTGTACAGCCAGAAGGGTGGGGCTGGGCCGAATGGCCGCCTGGCGCACAGTCTCATCCTGACAAGTGACCTGTTTTGTTTTGTAGCTGTCACACTGGCTACATGGGCTCCCGGTGTGAGCATGCCGACCTCCTGGCTGTGGTCGCGACCCAGCAGAAACAACAAGCCCTCACTACACTCTTGGTGGTATCTGTCATTGTCTGTGTTCTCCTGATGGTAACCTGTGTCTTTCTGCAGTGAGTATGGCTCTCCATTCGCAGGCCAGGGGTGGGAGGGGGGAAGCGTAGAATGTGGATGGGGGTGCAGGGAGGGGGGAACTGCAGGGGGGCCCAGAGAGGTGGTGGGAGGTGGGATCAAACCCGGGTCCCTGGCACTGTAAGGCAGCAGTGCTAACCGCTGAGCCACTGTGCCACCCCATCTCAGTGGGACACACCCAGGCAATTCAAACACACCTTGTTGATTTAAAGGACACAGCGACCTGGGAGCGCCCAGGCTGTTGTCAGAGACCCACCATCGTGCTCACCAAACACCTTCCCGGCAGGCAATCTGACCTGGCCTGGCCGACATGTGACTCCAGACTGCCCTTGGAAACAGCCTGACACGTCACTCATGGAGATAACAAGGTGTGGAGCTGGATGAACACAGCAGGCCAAACAGCATCACAGGAGCAGGAAAGCTTGACGTTTCGGGCCTAGGCCCTTCTTCAGAAATGGGGGAGGGGAAGAGGGTTCTGAAATAAATAGGGAGAGAGGGGGAGGCGGATAGAGGATGGATAGAGGAGAGGATAGGTGGAGAGGAGGCAGACAAGTCGAAGAGGCGGGGATGGAGCCAGTAAAGGTGAGTGCCTCATCGATTCAGCAGCACATTGTCGGGGGTGGGGCAGGGGGTGGGGGGCAGCAGTTGGGGATGGGCAGTGAACTGGGTTCGTGTAAGGCTGGTAATGGTGTGAGTGACCCAGCTGTTTGCTTCGTATCTCTGGTAGCTGCTGTCAGAAACAGAGGAAGTGTGAGCTGTGGCGGAGGATATTTACCAGGCCTGAGGCCAGCCTTCTGAAGAGTATGCCCCCGAGCGGACAGGGAGACACAGGTAAGGAGATGAACAGCCCAAAGACCCTCCGTTTCTGTCTGTCTTCAGAGCCCTGACTCAGTGAGAGCCCTCAGTTCCCCTTGGAGTGTGAGGCTGGGATCCCTGGTCCATTGGTGTGAAGCCCCAGTGAACACTCAGGGTGCAGTACAGTGGGAGTGCTGCACTGTCACAGTTACTGATGGTAATCTGAGACCCTGGCCCGGGCCGGATGGGGACGATCCCAGCATGTTAATTCAAAAAATGGCTTTTTTGAAATGACTAAGATTTGTCCCTTGACCATCACCTTGCCTGTGGGATCTTGCCCCTTCCAGTATGGCAGTCACTCCACGTCAAAAAGGACATCACTGGCTGGGAAGCAGAATGGAGAGTCCTGAGGACATGACGGGTGCTTTACAAATGCAGGAAGTCTCCGACAGTATCTCAACCCGGTCTCCCAGGGTCACATTCCCAGCGGGAAGAGCCCGGATCCGGTCTCCCAGGGTCACATTCCCAGCGGGAAGAGTCTGGACCCTGTCGATCTGGGTCACATTCCCTGCGGGAAGAGTCCAGACCCTGTCGATCTGGATCACATTACCAGCGGGAAGAGCCCGGATCCAGTCTCCCAGGGTCACATTCCCAGCGGGAGAGTCCGGACTCGGTCTCCCAGGGTCACATTCCCAGCGGGAGAGTCCGGACCCGGTCTCCCAGGGTCACATTCCCAGCGGGAAGAGCCCGGATCCAGTCTGTCGGGGTCACATTAGCCAATCGCGGTGTGGAAATGAATGGATCTCTCTTTGTGTATCGGACAGGAGTATGAAGGAAGCTACTCAACACCAAGTGCAGGCCACATCTGACCTCGGCCCACCTCCCTCTCCCTGCCTGAGCACTGGGACACGCACCTGTCTACACCATTCCTGCCTCAACTGCGATTCCGAGCACACAGCGGAAAGGAAAGCATCATGTATTATTGCGGGATTCTGTACCTTGTTCGTTTTTTTTGTCAATTAATTTATGGAAGTCTTGAAGTGAAGCCATCTCTCTGAGAGTGACAGAGTGTAATTTAAAGCTATCGAGAAGTATCTGTGGGATTTATTTGAATATTTAAGGACCAGAGAAGAACTCAAAATTATATGTTAAACTATTTAAACTTCTGAGATGTGAAATAAAAGTTTTTTTTATTTAAATCCACACGTATCTGTCACCTGACATTGTGTTCCAAGCTGTGCTCTGTTCAAAATAAAACAGGTGGAGAGTGGGATCCCTGGGTCTGCTCATGCTTCCCTGGCCTCTGGATACAACAATCAGAGACCCACACCCCCAGCGCCCCAACTTGCTGTCAAGGCGCAGAATTATTGTGCCACTGACTGACCCATGTTTGTGGAATCTTGCTGTGCACCCTCAAGCTCCAGCCTTCGCTTCACAACTGCACTTAAGAGACCCCGTCTCATCTTGTCCAAACAGTGCACAGTGTTGGCGAGGCTACACCCGAGTCCAGTTCAGGTGCCTGGTTTAAGAAAAGATGGACTGACATTGGACACAGCTCGAAAGAGATTCACTCGAGAGATTCCTGGGCTGGAGGGGTTGACTTATCACGAGGACTAACTCATTTCAGCCTTTATTCATTCGGGTTCAGAGGAATCTTGTTGAGAAACATAAGATTCTGATGGGGTTTCTGACAGGGTAGATATTAATAAGATTTCTTCCACCCAGTGGGGGATCCTTGACCTAGGGGACATTGCAGCAGGATTAGGGGGAACTCTCATTTAAAACGGAGAGGCAAGGAATTTCTTGTCCCGGGGGCTGTGAACATCCGGAATCTTCAGACCCAGACAGTTGTGGAGGCTAGATCAACGTAAGTATTTCAAAAGAAGATGCTGATTTCTGAAACACTGGGGAGTTGAGGGCTATGAGGTCCTGGTACCAAAGAGGTACCATCAGCCATGATCCTGTCACATGGTGGGGCAGACATGAGGCAGATTGGCCTACTCCTGCTCCTATTCCTTCTGTTTCTGTCATGCCGTTTTGCAGCTTTGTACCACCCTAGTTCAACCACAATTAGAGAATGGCGTTCAATTCTGGTCACCAAATTACAGGAATGATGTGGAGGCTTTGGAGAGGGTGCAGAAGAGGTTTACCAGGATGCTTTTTCTTTTTCTGATGAAGGGTCTAGGCCCGAAACGTCAAGTTTTCCTGCTCCTATGATGCTGCTTGGCCTGCTGTGTTCATCCAGCTCCACACCTTGTTATCTCGGATTCTCCAGCATCTGCAGTTCCTACTATCTCTGAAACAATTTTAACCCCTTTACCAGGATGCTGCCTGGATTAGAGGGTATGAGCTATAAGGAGAGGGGAGAAAAACTCGGGTTGTTTTCTCTGGAGCAGGGCAGGCTGAGGGGAGACTTGATAGAAGTCTATAAAATGATGAGATGCACAGATAGCATTGACGGTCAGAATCTTTTACCCCAGAATTGAAATGTCTAATACAAGGCAGCATGCATTTAAGGTGAGAGGGAGAAAATTGAAAGGAGACGTGAGGGGCAAGTTTTTTACACAGAGAGTTGTAGGAATCTGGAACACCCTGCCAGGGGATGGTGGCAGGGGCAGATACAATAGGGGCTTTTAAAGGTCTTTTATACAAGCACATCGAAATGCGAGGAATGGAGGTATAGGGACCAAGGGTGGGCAGAAGGGATTAGTTTAATTTGGCTTCACGTTCAGCACAACATTGTGGGCCAAAGGACCTGTTCCTGTGCTGTGCAGTTCTCTGTTCTGTGTAAGACGAGGCAGGTTAGGATGAGACAGTGTTGGCAGCTCTGAGACGGACTGAAATTGTCACGGTGTGTGATGCAGATGGACTGGGAGAAGCGTTCACTGTTTGGGACATGGGGTCAACACCAGTGTGTGCCTGGAAATATACAACTTGACCCCCCGCAGCCCACTACCCCCTGCCCTTGCTCCTTACTGCCTCGCAGTCTCTATAAATGAAACACCAACCTCAAAGGTTTACCATCATCATTGCCAGGATGTGTGGGCATTGGCTAGAATGGAGTGCTTCACCAATGTTATGACCATCCACCTTCCCATTGGGCTCCAGCCCTGGGTTTGATCCACTGGCTCGGCCGCTTCAGCGAGTCAGGCCTCCCCGGCTGTGGGACTGGAGTCACATGGAGCTCAGGCTATGCCAATGGATGGTTAAGGTCAGTTACCCTGTCAGCTGACAGCTCTGCAGTTAGCATGCCACAAAAATGCTGTGCGCTAACAGGCAGTTGTACAGGCAGAGTACAACTCCTGTCTGGTTAGACACTGCGGGGAGCTCCTTATGTACCCTCCTCCTCCACCAACCAACCACCCTCCACCCCCACCGAACAGTCAGATACATAGAAACAGACGAGTGGAGCAGGAGGGAGGCACTCTGCCCTTCGAGCCTGCTCCACCATTCTTCATGATCATGGCTGATCATCCAACTCAATAGCCTAATCCTGCTTTCTCTGCATAAGCTTTGATCCCATTCTCCCCCGAGTGCGATATCTAGTCGCCTCTTGATTATATTCAATGTTTTGGCGTCAACTACTTCCTGTGGTAATGAACTCCACAGGCTCCCCGCGCTTTGGGTGAAGAAATGTCTCCTCATCTCCATCCCAAATGGTCTACCCCGAATCCTCAGACTGTGACCCCTGGAGGGGGAAGGTCAGGGGAGAAAGGACAATCTGCTCTCTGCATGTCAGGGGCACGAGCGACAGCAAAACGCTGAAGATGCAGCAAGAAGGCAAGCTGGAGAAACTCTGGCGGCATCTGTGTGGAGCGTCAGGCAGAGAAAGAGAGTGAGCGCTCCCAATCCCGTCCTTGCTCCTGCTGCGGAATCCCACCTCTCCTGCCCCCAGCCCGCTCCCCATCTCTGCTGCCCCGTGACTCCCTCCCGTCCCTCGCTGACTCCCATCCTCAAGCTGTGAGAAGTGAAAGTTAAAGGGAGAGTCAGTTTGGGCTGGGCCTCACCTTTCAGTGACATGGGAGCTGCATTCCTGGGCAGGCGTCTCTTTCTCTCTCTCTCTCTGCATTTTTCGCCCTGAAGCTACTTACGGAGGAATTCAGTGGCAAGTGAGCTCATTGATTCCAGAGTCCTGACGAGATCCGATCAGTTTGCTGTGGCCTGGGGCTCTGGGCTGCACTCAAAATTCCCATCTGCTGCATCACCAAGGTGCAGCCTTCTGAAGAAGAGTCTCGACCCGAAATGTCAGCTTTCCTGCTCCTCTGATGCTGCTTGGCCTGCTGTGTTCATCCAGCTCCACGCCTTGTTATCTCAGCCTTCTGAAGCTGTTTTCCCCCCCTCAACGTGGAGAGGTGGCTCAACCTACTGGGAGCATCACTGACTGGGACAACATTTGTTTCCCGTCCTCAGGTCCTGGCCTGGAGTGACTTGCCAAGGTTGTTGCAGGCAGTACGGAGTGAACCACATTGCTGTGAGTCTGGAGTCACGTGTAGAACCAGACTGGATAAGGATGGCAAGTTTCCTTCCCCGGAGGACACTGGTGACCCATATGGGCCATACCCAATGGTTGAGTATTGAGGCTGACAGAAGGCATGAATTCCACAATAGTATTGAGGATTGGTCCGACTTCGGACGGTGAAAGGGTTGGAGTAACTAAATCAATGTTCTTGTTCAGTAAAAGGGGGCGCTTGTTCAGCTCTCTGTCATTTGGAGCTCCTGGTTCATGCTCAGTCCCCTGCCCAATGTCTGATCTCCGGACTGGCCAGTTCCCTGCCCAGTGGGCTCCATGGGATTTGTCACTGCCCCTGGACAATGAGTGGGGTTTCTTTGGCCCCTGGTCGGTGTCCCTCAAAGGTGGGTGCATGTTGCAGCACTCGTGTTCGAGCTCAACATTCATGCAATTTCAGACACCAGCTGCCTTGCTTTGTGACAGGCTCGTCATGCGAGAGTTACAGAGTCGGGAAAGAGTCACATTCGTTGGTGGTGAGGCCCACATGGTGAGCTCTCAGCACAGGTTTCACCTCGGGCTTGAGGGAGAGAGACAGTTCAGAGAATGATCGCCTAGTCAGTTCCTGGGACAAAAGGGTTGTCTTCCAGTCCTTTTCCCTGTCAATGCCCAGCTCCCTCTGAAAAACATCAACATGAGTAACTCACACTCCCCAACCAAGGGAGTGAGTTCCTCTTTCTCCCCACTGTCTGGATGAACACATCGCTGCGGCATTCCCAACTGGATTTGTTTTAATGGTGGTTCTCTGACATTTATAACAACCTTGAGGCCTTGGCTCACCCAGCAACAGAAATCTCTCCATGACATCTACCCTGGCCAACTCGTTCTTACTTCACATTCGGGCCCAGTTAGGCTTTGGCTTTATGCTCCTCAACATTTTATTGACTCATGGGGCCAGCATTTAATGCCCATCCCTTGTTGCCTTCTTGAACCGCTGCAGTTCCTGTGCTGTGGGTGGACCCATGATGTCCTGAGGGAAGGAATTCCAGGATCTTGACTCAGCCACAGTGATGGAATGGCAATATATTTCCAAGTCAGGATAGTGAGTGGCTCAGAGGGGATCTTTGAAGGTGGGTGGTGTTCCTGTGTATGTGCTGCCCTTGTCCTTCCAGATGGAAGTGGTCGTGGGTTTGGAAGGTGCTGTCTGAGGATCTTTGGTGAATTTCTGCAGTGCATATTGCAAATGGTACACATTTATTGCCCATCCCTAATAGCCCAGAGGGCACTTAAGAGCCAACCACATTGCTGTGGGTCTGGAGTCACATGTAGGCCAGACCAGGTAAGGATGGCAGTTTCCTTCCCGAAAGGGCATTAGTGAACAGAATGGGGTTTCTCCCCGACAATTGGCAATGGATTCATGGTCATCATCGGATTCTTAATTCCAGATATCTTGTGGAATTCAAATTCCACCTTCTGCGGTGGTGGGATTCGACCCCAGGTTCCTGGAGCATTATCTGGGTTTCTGGATTCACAGCCCAGCGATAGGACCACTCGGCCATCGCTCGCACGAATGATGCTGCATTGTGCCATCTCTTTTAACCCTCATTCCTCTCTTAACACACTTTTACATTGCAATCTCTTCGCTGACTTTCAGGCAATAGAATAGACTTTTATCATGGGCATGGTCTGTGTGGGGCTCGGACTTTACTTAATATGCTGTGAGTAGCTTTGTGGGTGGAACTGGGAACTACCACTGGGACTTGTTATCCAGGTCCATCCAATTCCTCAGCCTCCAGGATGTGCTTCCAAGATATTCCCCACCTCCTCCCTTCCTGTGGAAACTTCCCCTTGATCAACACTGCACTTCCTGAATTGAAACACGGAACCAGCCCCGTCAGCTCCCTCTCCCACCCTCTCCCAGCCCGAGTGGCTTCCAATCCTCCCAGTTCCCATGGACTGGCTTTAGTTTCACACAGATACCCGCAGGGCCTTGCCCCTCTTTGGCACTGCCCCCTTATCAATCCTGCATGCTAGCTACAGTCTCTCAGTCTGGGACCTTGTACGTGACCCCTGTCATTCCAGCCTTGAGAGACCCTACCCCTCCCTGTTCACAGCCTGAGGTCACCATTTCAGCAAAAAATGTACAGGGCCTCAAGGAGAATGGGACGAACTGGATGGTGTGCTCGAAGGGCTGGCATGTGTAGGTTAGGCAGAAGGGCATCCACACACAGTGAGATCCCCAATGTGACTAAAGTCAGATAATGCCTGTTGCTTGAGAACTCCTTTAACTGTGGAGATGACAAAGCATGACTCATTCTGAAATGAATATTTTGGAAAGCATTGCCTGTGGGCAGGGAGTGAGGCAACGAGAGTGAGTTTGTAAACAGGTCAGCCGATGGAAGTTCTGTGTTTGTGGACTGCGAGCAGATGGTGTCCTTGTGGGAGCTGATGAAAGCAATGGCTTTGGCCGGATGTGAGTTGTGATGGTTGACACGAGGGCCGAAGTGATCCAGGTCCAGCTGGAGATACACAGACCACAACCATTGCCTCGGGGGGAGCATCCGCTTCCCAGAAGGCCCATGATACAACAGGAAGCAAAGAAAGGAAAAGAATCAGCAGCTTCTAATCAACTGGGAACAATGTGAAGTCTGACCACATCCACAAGCATCCCCTCCCTCCACCACTAACACTCAGTAGCAGCAATGTGTACTATCTACAAGATCCATCCAGAAGGACAAGGGGCAGCAGATACATGGGAACACCGCCTCCTGCAGGTTCCCCTCCAAGCCACTCCCCATCCTGGAAATATGTTGCCATTCCTTCACAGCCACTGGGTCCAGATTCTGGAATTCTCCCCCTCAGGGCACTGTGGGTCTACATGGATTGCCAGTGGTTCAAGAAGGCAGCTCAACCCCACCCCGTCGAGGGCCAACTCGGGACGGGGCAATAGCGATGCCCATACCCCATGAATAAATGAGAAAGAAACGCCCCTGGAACCGTAGGTGAATGATTTTGCAGTTAGCCTTGAGGAAAACAGGGACGCTCTCGCCAGTTTCTGGGCTGATATTTACTCCTCAGCTGCTGGGATCCTGCTGTGCTTCACACATGCGTCTGCGCCACAGGAGCGAATGTACTCCTAGAGTTATTTGTCGTTGTGACATATTGAGGCTTGCTCTGAGGTTTTGCTGGGGTTTGGGGGGGCGGTTCGGGTGAAGAAAACGTACAGTGAAAAGGAAGTATTTCCTGTTTCCATTTGAGAGTCTCCAATTAAGGGCATCTCATCAGGAGCAGGAAGGAGGTTGTGGTTTGTTTCGAAAGAGTGACCACTTGTGTGCGATTGCAGTGAGCATACTCGTAGCAGGGGGATTGTCCCAGAGATTCACTGCAGACCCGGATGGATCCCAGTTCCTCTGATCTTACATGGAGTGACCTGATGGTCTCCAACTCACCAGAAACCTTCATGTTGCGCGATCAAGCCTGAGTAACGTTGGGACTTGCTTATCCATCGCCCGATCAAAGTCTTTCTGCAAAATCGTGCACAGCGACAGGTCTGGACGTTTGAAAGACGCCAAGCAGATTACATTCACTGATAGTGGGAGCTGCCAATGCTGGAGAATCTGAGATAACAAGGTGTAAGAGCTGGATGAACACAGCAGGCCAAGCAGCATCAGAGGAGCAGGAAGGCTGACGTTTCGGGCCTCTAACATTCACTGCCAGGCGACAAGATGCTTCAAGTCCATTCGGTTCAACTCTTTCTCAATGTCACAGCGAGACAGGGATTCCAGTGGGTGATCCAATGACACATAGGGGAATGATGGGCTGATGGGCCTCCTTGAACCGGCTGTGGGCCCCACCCTGTCCCCATATCAGAAACTCCCTGTCCCAGTGCGGCGCCGATGGGGACCCCACCCTCTGCACTCCTTTCCTTGTGGAAACGGAATGGTTCTGAAAGAGTTGAAGTCGCATTCACGTTCAGCTCCACCCAGTCCTGCCTGGTGTGTCACACAGTGTATGGGAGCAGACTCAGGCAGCTCAGTGGGAGGTTCCAATGGAGATGGAAGGGTCCTTTTTGGCTCCTGGCCGTTGCTGTTTCACTGAACTAGTTCCTGTTCCTTGTAGCCATTGCTCTCCTGCAGCATGCTCCACCTCACTGCGGAGAACCAGAACCTCTTTCAACTGAGCAGGACTAACCCTCATCCGAACCCTAGCCCTCCCACAGAGTTGGGGATAAGGCTGTCAATCCAGTACTATATGGTCGGATTGCCTGCATGCCATGATCCGGTCTGTCCATTGACAGGGAGCAATGGGAGGGAAGCATGTTCCAGTGAGAGAGCTTCCAGGATGGTGGGCCCCACCTGGGACAGAACCCAGTATTAGACACTGGGAACCAGGCTTCGGCTTGATGCTGATGTGACTCCATTGCAGAGCTCCTGTTTGAGGATTCCTTTGAGGACAACGGAAACATGGATGGGGGCTCGTGATCTTACCCTCAATCCTCCAGTACTCGGTCATCCTGAGCCCCACTGGAGGTATCCGAGTCCTGGCCTGACCTCTCAGGCTGATCCCAGTTCTCCCCAACCCTGGGGGCCATGATCTATCTCCCAATCAATGGCACAAAAACTGATGGCCCCATTGCTGTTGGTGGGATCTTGCTGTGTTAAACACTGGCAACCACAGGACAATGGTGACTGAATTGGCCAAGCCTCCTGACCTCTCCTGTCTTTGGTGGGAGTGAGGGCTGGGAAAGGGGAATAGGGGAGGTGGTGGGAGAGTGTACGGGGGAGGTTTGTGAAAGGGTCAGGGGTGGTCCTTCTCCATGGTCCTCCTGAGAGCCTTCTATGTGGGAAAGTGGAGTTACCCTGGGGAGGGTTGGTCAGGAAGGTCAGGCTCCACCATCAAGAGAGCAGACTGGGGGGTTCAGGGTTTGCCCACTCAGGGTATGGCAGTGCCATCCACTGCGCACGTGCCCATGCAGAGAGAGACAGACACCTATACACACTAATAACAGTGACACACAGAGGCACAACGCATACACTCACGTACTCACACTCACTCACTCAACACACACACACACACTCACCAAACACACTCACTCACACTCACACACACTCACTCACCACTCACACACACTCAGTCAACACACACTCACAGATACACACACACACACAAATGTCTTTCCTGAAATATCAGGTGATATTCCTCAGACTGTTTCTAAGAAAGTTTTACAAATCTTGTTCCTCAGTTCTGAGGAAGGGTCACTCGACCCGAAACATTAACTCTGATTTGTCTCCACGGGCACTGCCAGACCTGCTGAGCTTTTCCAGCAACTTCTGGTTTCGTTTCTCATTTCCAGCATCCGCGGTTCTTTGGGGCTTTTTGTTTTCACAAATCTGTACATCAACATGACCACCTCAAAACTGCGAGTCAGGGACTCTGAGAAATCTCCTTTCCTGTCAGGAGGAGATTATTTCTGCCTGTCATTTGTGGGCACACGCAAACTGTCTCATTCCAACCCCTCTCCAGTTTCTCAGTCTCCAGCAGAGAGAGGAATAAAACAGACGGCACGCTCTCCACTTTCACCAAGACCCTTAATGTGGAGTTCACTTTCCTCTTGGAACACCACTGGCTCAGCCCATCTCACCCCTTTCTCCACATCTCCCACACCCACAGTATCCCGATGGTGGAGGGAGCAGGGGGACGAGGAGGCTGAAATGGAAAAATCCCAGAGAAGTGGGACCATTGTAGCCATAGAGTCTCGAGGATAGACCGCTTTGGGAACGTGTGCAGAGCTGTCAGAAGGTGGGACCTGGACAGAGCCTGCTGCCTCCGGCAGGGCACGTAGGGACAGGGAGTGAAGGTTGAAATTGGGTGAGCCGCAGTCTCACTGAAGGGCAGAACAGGCCAGACAGGCTGAGTGGCCTGCGTCTCACTGTGTCAGTGTGAATGACTGCGAGAGTCTGAGAAAGGGAGAAACAGAGGGAGGTGGGCCTGGTCTGCCCCACAACGCGAGATGCAGTCTGTTTGCACTGAACGGTCAACAGTCCACCTGTGCACAGCAAGATCCCAAAGCCACGCTGCTCCCCATCACACTGTCAGGTGACCCAAACAACTCTGATGCGCCCTGTCTCCTAGATCCGGACAAAACCATTGGCCGGGGTGGGAAAACCATCAGCCACCAATGCCTCCCCCCCCACCCCAGGCAACAGCAATCTGCATTGACGTAGCGCCTTTCATGCAGCCCCAAGGTGTTTCACATGAGTTCAGCTGGCAGTGATGGTGAAGAGATGCAATGAGAAGACACTCCGGGTGGGAAAAAAGAAGCTTCTGTTGTGTGTGAGAGTGTGGCTAGGTAAAACAAGAAAGAAAAGGGGCTGCTTGGGAATCTTGTGGTGCAGTGGTAGTGTCCCTGTCTCTGATCCAGAAGGCCCGGGGTTCAATTCTCACCTGCTCTGGAGGGTGTACCATAACATCCCTGAGCCAGCTCGTGAGAAAACTTTTTTTGATGCTGAACATCGTGCAATCTTTGGTGAACATCCCCCATTTCTGACATTATGATGAGGAGAACGTCATTGAAGAAGCAGCTGAAGATGGTTGGGCCAAGGACACTACCCTGAGGAACTCCTGCAGAGATGTCCTGGAGCTGAGGTGACTGACCTTCAACAACTATGACCATCTTCCTATGTGTCAGGTATGACTCCAACCAGCAGAGAGTTTGCCCCCTGATACCCATTGATTCCAGTTTTGGTCCAGCTCCTTGATGCCACACCCGGTCGAATGCAGCCTTGATATCAAGGACCATCTGTCTCATCTCACCTCACCTCACTGGGTCTGCCAGGTCCTCTCTGATGATGCCAACAGTTAGCCTCCGACTATCATTGTTAACAGCCATCGATTTTATCATTGCCACACAGCTCTGTATGTGTGTGTATGCGCGCGCACACGGGATCTTGCTGTGCACTGATGGCCTGCTGCATTTCCCTCTGTGACTGCCCTCCTGGGAGAGCTGTTTGAGGGTGTAGTGCTGTTTCGCTGTCCCCAGCGAAGGAAGGTCTGTCTGTGGTCAGTGTTCGTGCGCGACCCATTGGGTTGGAAACAATGTTGGCTTGAGAAACTCACTTGGCTGGGGTTACAGGAGATGACGGAGGGAGCTCTCATCTCCGACACACGGAGTCAATGTCTTGGAAAGCTTGCCCCCAACGCAGGGAGTGAGGAGTGGCTACAATCTCGCGGCTAACAGAGCACCCCCTTGGTGAGCTGAGCCCTCTGCCCTCCAATAAAAACAATATCTGCCCCCTTTCTCTCATTTTTTTTCACGGGCCCTTGTGAGGTCATTCCAAACCCCTGAGCCAAACGAGGAAGTTGGATTGGCGGAGCTCAAGGACCATGTGATGAAACCTCGTGGGATCTGTCCAACCAGAGTTGGCGAGGCCAGAGCGCCATCTGAGCATGTGTGGAGTGCCAACTCTCATTGGTTGGATTGTGTGTTTGACCTGACCGGGCTGGTAGGTCACCAGATCCCACTGAATCTTCATTTTCTTCCTCTCACCACAAGGCCAAGCTGGAGGCTTGAGTCTCCGAAGTGAGCCTTCTGTTGGGGGAGAGTGCGCAGGATGGTTGTTCCTTGGCAACGGGGTAAGCGAACCTGTCTTATTGAGCTTGGCCATGTACAGCCGCGAAAGCGAGGGAGTGGCCTGAAGGATGGGTGTTGAGAGAGCTCACGGTGTGATATTTGTTGGGTTACCCCATTTAGATGCTTATTGAGGGTTACCATCAGTAAAGGTCACTGTACCAACGGTGAGCAGTGGGCTGAGCTGGGGACAGGACCTTATTTTCTCACGGTGGTTAAGTTGTATTCACCTGTCTCCCAGAAGACAGCCAATCCATCCCTGACTCCCTTACACCATCCACCGCCACCCCCACAGAACACCAAGAAAAGCAACCCTCAATCCTTCCAGCATTGGCATTGTGGCTAACCCTCTGGTGGTCCCTTGGTGCTGACCCTCTGCCAGCACAGTCCTCCCTTGGCACTGCAGTGGGACCGTCAAGCAGTGTGCTGAGCTAACAAGGTGTCGAGCTGGATGAACACTGCAGGCCAGGCAACATCAGAGGAGCAGGAAAGCTGACATTTTGGCTTTGGACCCTTCTTCAGAAATGCGTGCTATTTGGGATTTGATTTCCCACCGTTGCTAGTTGGATGTGGGGACGTAGCTGGGAAGGCATGAGCTGACGGTTTGAGCTGTGTATGTATGTGTGTGTGTCTCAGACCGGAGCAGGCTCAGGCTCAGTTTGTCCTGGAAGCAGGAGATGGTTCACTTTGGCCCAGCAACATAGTAACTGTGTGGGGTCTTGGAGGCACCTCAGAGGCTCCAGGGTGTGGAGGAGGTGTGTGTGTTGAACCTTCAGCAAGCCTGCGGCTTTGTTTGGATCGAGAGAACAGAGTTCACAACAGCACAGGATAAAGGATATGGGCCACAGCTGGGAGACTGGTACTCAAGAATGATGCCCCATCAAAGAGCCAGTGCTGGCCCAACTGGCAGAAGGGCCTCATGCTCCCAGGAAATCTGATCCCCCGAGATCATCCCCCATTCGCCCCCTCTCTCTGAGTCCGCTTCCCCCGTCTCCATCTCCACACTCCACGCCCCCATCCGTGCTCTCCCATTCTCCCCCTCCCTTCGCATCCGCTCGATATCCGCTCTCCCTGTTCCTCCTCTCTCTGTATCCATTCCCTCCTTCCCCACCCCTATATCCATGCTCTCCACTTAGCGTCTCAGTATTTGCTCTCTCCCTCCCCCCTCTCTGTACCCACTTTCCCCCATTCTCCCCCTCCATATCTGCTCTCTCCCATTCCATTTCTCCCTGTGTCTGCCTACCCCCTCCCCCATTTCTGAATCCGCTCCCCTCACCCCCTCTCCATATCCACTCCCCACTCTTTATCCACTCTTCCCCCATTCTTTCCCTCTCTGTATCCACTCTCCCACGACTCCCCATATCCACTCTCCCGCCCCTCTCTGTGTTTGCCCCCGTCTATTCCCCCCACCCCGTATCCACGACACGGTGCACCTCCGTCTCTCTCTGTCACCCTCCCCCTCTCTCCCTCTTCCCCCCGCACCCCGCCATCTCTACTAATCCCCTCCCCTCCCCCTCTCCCTCCCTCTCGCCCTTGATTTGCCTGAACTGGGTGACTCAGCAATATCTCTGTGGCCTTGGAGCTGGTGAATTCTTCAAATTCCTGGCCAGTTCCCAGATTGTATTTCTCAGGTTGGGGGGAGGGGAGGGGAGAGGGGAGAGGGGAGTGTCTCAGAGTCAGAGAGTGTGTGAGAGAGAGAGAGAGACAGACAGACAGACAGACAGACTCTGTGAGGTGCCAGTGCACTGAGGAGTGGAGTGATGTTTGGATATTCTGATCTAGTGACTGTCAGAGTGGGGAGAAGGGGGGAGCTCACAAACCCAGGATAGAGACCACCTCTCCACAACAACCACCGTCCCCAACCCCAGCCCTCAACGCCTTGAGGTGCCCAGACCAGCTGGACAGGCCTGGGGCAGGGCACTGAGGGTCAGATTGAGCCGTGAGTGCCAGGTTCTGGAGTGGTCACAGACTCCCTTACTGTGCACCATTCCCTCACTCCCCTCAAACAGACAAATGTAAAACACGAGAAAGCTCAGAGGGCATGGAAGGAGAGAGGTGGGGGTCAGGCACCCAGGGGAGACCCCTAATATCTCAGAAGTGAGGGGAACAGTGTGGAGTGGAAAATGTGTCCCCTGCTCCCACACGCTGGCTGAGATCACCACGAGGGACTCTTCCCCCTCAAACACTTCCCCTCGCTTCACACAAACACTAACCTGAGGTGGCCAGGATAAACCATTGTCAGCTCGCTCTCCCCACACCCCCCCC
>JAHRHZ010000003.1:2926004-2943878 GCA_024137785.1 Ginglymostoma cirratum
TGTGTGTGTGAGAGAGAGAGAGAGACTCTGTGTGTGTGTGAGAGAGAGAGAGAGACTCTGTGTGTGTGTGAGAGAGAGAGAGAGACTCTGTGTGTGTGTGAGAGAGAGAGAGAGAGAGACTGTGCGCGTCTCTCTCTCTCTCTGACTGTGCGCGTGAGTGTATGACCCTGTACGTGCATGAGACTGTGAACCGCCTCTGGCCCGGACCGGTGAAGAATGTAGGGGCTGACGTCTCGAAATGCTGGGGTCCTTCCCTGCCTCCCCCACCCAATCCTCCATCATTGACCATTACCCTTCTCCGCACTTGTCTCTAACCACCCACGTGCCCTCACATCCACAGCAGAGTCGAGCCTCTCGCTCTCTGTGTTTTATTCACTGAAAGTTTACATGGCAAACTGGCCCCCCTCGCGCTGAATCAGCCCCTTGTTTTACGACTGCACCTCACTCTTGAGGAAGAGAAAGGGTTGACTGGGGGAAAAGGGGCTGTGAGATGGGCAGGGCGGCCTGTGACGAAGGCTGAGTTGCCTGTGCCGTCTCGGGGTGTTTGACAGCGGACTGCACAGCCTCATTGATGCACCGTGCCACGTAAGACAGGTTCTGATTGTTGATCAGGCTGATGTTGATCTGGCCAATGGATGACAGGTGGATGTGCCTCCTCTTCTTCAAATACTCAATCTCGGAATCTGTCAGGGGGTCACAAGGAACGCAGTGAGTGACAGCCAGGGTGGGGTCAATCAGATTTCTGTCCATCAGCACCGAGGGTGTACCCTCCCAACCCCCAGCCCCAGCCCCAGCCCCAGCCCCCTGCCACAGGGTCGGCCCCTGCTGTGGGAGATGCACAGCAAGATCCCACATGCCGTTTCCCCGACCTTGCCAGTCTGGCGCCATCAATGTCTAAGAAGGCCCTCCAATCCCCACCAGCACAGTGAAGCCCAGATCAGAGATAGAACAGCATGGTCAAAAACTGAAAAAGCTCAGCAGTTCTGAGGAAGGGTCACTGGACCCGAATCCCTGAATGTTCTTTTCTCTCCACAGATGCTGCCAGACCTGCTGAGCTTTTCCAGCAACTCCTGTTTTTCTTCCTGATTTACAGCTTCTGCAGTTCTTTCGGTTTTTATTATGTATTACATCAGATTAAAAGAAAAGAATTATAAATTTGTTAGAAATGCGGTGAACCTGAGGATTGGGAAGCTCTTAGAATACAGCCAAGGTACAATTGATAAAAGAAAAGGAGAGTACAATAGAAATACAATCTCTCGCAAAAGAGAAGATCAAAACAGACTGTGAAAGTGCAGGAAAAGGAAACTTTGCTATGATTTGTGTGCATTCATCTTAACCAGCGTCACGAAATTTTATGATGGGGAGAGGGAAATGGGAAGGAAGCTACATGATTGAATTTTGTATTTGAAGGAAAGACGAAAAAAATCTCCCACAAATAGAGATCGAAGTGGTCAGGGCAATGAGGAGTTGAAGGCAGTCAGTATCAGTCAGAGGGTTGTACTGGAGAAATTCATGGGACTGAAAGGTGATGAATTCCCAGGACCTTACGGTCTACGCAAAGACAGCAAATATCAGCCCACTGTTTAACAAACAGAGTGAGAGAGAAAAGCTGGACCTTGAGATCCATTAGCCATATATCATTGACAAGGAAAATGCCGGAATTTACTGTGATGAACAGACACTTGGGTACCAATGATCTGGTAAGGCAGAGTCAGCTCGGATGTGGGAATAGGATGGAGCTAACTTTGGAAGGAGTTTGGTTCAAACACACAGAGTACCACATGCTGCTCTGGTTTCCTTAACTCTCGGATAGACAATGTGAATGCAGGTAAGCTGGGAGCCTTGAACCGAAGGGAACAGTTTGGAAATTATGGGAATGGCTCTCGAGTCTGAGAATAGGAGAAATGTTTGTTGCTTGGAGGGTTGTAAACCTCCGAAATCTCTCTCCCAGAGAACGATAGAGACTTAAGCCTTCAGGTATTTTTAGGGAAGAGGTCGTTAGATTTCTCTTTTATTTCTGGGTTGGTTTCGGATAGAGGTGTGGCGTGGGTAGTGATGTCCCATTAGCCATGACCATGTTAAATGCCAAGACAGGATCAATGGGCTGAATGGACATTTCCTGTTTATTAAAAAGAAACCTGCTTGATAGATCTTTTTATTTTAAAGTGGAGACAGCAAATGATTGGCCATCTTGGGAAGTGACTCCTTTCAAAAAAAAAAAAAAATTTACTCAATGGTTGAGGTATTCCCTGGTGAGATCGTTATTTATTGCACATCCCTAAATGCCCAGAGGGTAGTTGAGAGACAGCCATACTGCTGTGGGTCTGGAGTCACATGGAGGCCGAGACCAGGTAAGGATGGCAGTTTCCTTCCCGAAAGGACATTAGTGAACCAGATAAGTTTTTTTTCAACAAGAAATGATAATGGTTACATGGTCATTGTTAGACAAGCGTTTCTTGTGTTGAATTAAATTGTCACCAAGTCCAGTGGTGGGATTTGAATCCAGGCCCAGACAAGGTTAGTGACGATGCCAGAAGGCTACTGCCTCCCTGTGCAGCCCATGGCAGTGTGGGACTGGGGAAGGACTGCACACTGCACTGATCTGGGCGATATCTGCGTCTCCCCTTTTGCAAACAGGGTGCTGTGGTGTACCTTTCCATCGGCGGGGGGCTGACCCTGTCGGATTTCTGCCTCCCCCGATCACCCCTCTAGGTGATCCTAAACCATGGCCACACCCAGACCGTACCAACCTCCCCCCCACCCCCCCAACAACCCAACCCCCGATCCTGACTCTCAGACCGTGAGGTCCATTCACTGCGGCTGCCTGTGGGATCTTGCCATGCCGGGAGCTGACCTGTGAAGTCGGCGAATACGTATAGTCCGATCTGGCGGCTGATGTAGTTCAGTGGCCTGAGGGTTCCCAGGGTGCGCAGCTGCTCCAACAGCTTCTCCCTTGTCAGCATCAAACGCTTCGCCATGTTCCTGAGGTTGTGCTGCCTGCGGCCAGACGGAGCCGGGGAGGGGGGAGACATGGAGACCTCACTGTTACCTTGAGGAAACACTCCCTCTGCTGGTGCGCCTATCCGCTGCAGCCCACCCTCCACCCTCCGCACGCACAGATTTTCCACATTTTTCAGGCTGAAAAGGGAACAAACTTGGAGTCGGATAGGCACACTTATTGCTCTAAAACAAAAGGTTTTGTTTCCATTTCGGCCTGGGTCAGTTTTGCAGAGGCCTCTGGATGACGGGGGATGGATGGATAAACAGTGCTCCTGAGGAAAGGGGGAAAAGGTTCCAGCAAGCAGTTCCGGAATAATTGCAGACCAGAACTGATGGGATGAAACCCTGAAGAGGTTACTTGAAGCTGAGAGTATTTAAATTCCAGGAAGCAGCTGTCAACTTTTGTAATTATTGTGTCAGCAAAATGAAATGTGTTGAAGTGTTAGAGAGAAGGGATTCATTCTCTGGTCCATTTACAGGACTGAGGCAGTTTTTGGAGATGGGACATGGTTGTTTCTGGGATCCTTATCGGAGTGTTTTGGATTATTGGGATTCTATTTTACTATCAGCTTCACAATCTACTACTTGTGTTAGGTTTAAATAGATTGATTTCTTCTATTTTATTCCCATTTCCCACTGTGCAATAAGATTACGTTTTTCTGTTTAAAACCAGACATGCAGCACTGTGTGTTTCAGTGAGGGAGCATTTCATTCAAACCCAAAAACAAAACAAAAACCCCATGATCTCTAAAGCCAGATGTTCATCTGGGATCTGCCTAATCGAGATACGCTATCAGCTCGGGTCAGAACAGTCTGTCTTTTGAATTCTTGTTGTTAAAGTCCTATTGTTGAGTTGATCTCATGGAAACCTATAGAAGTCTAACCAGACAGGGTAGGGTAAATACAGGGAAGGATGTTGCTGATGAGTGGAGCATCCTGAACAGGAGCTTCAGGCTGATGATACGGAATAGCTCATTTAGGACTGAGAGGAGGAGGAATATTTTCACACAGAGAGGTGGGGAGTCTGTGGAATTCTCTGCCGCAGAAAGCAGCTGAGGCCAAAACATTGAATATTTTCCAGGAGTCAGATCGAGTTAGAATCCCGACAGACTGGAAGCAGGCCATTCAGCCCATTGAAGAGCATCCCATCTGATCCCTGAAACCTTGCATTTCCCCTGGCCAATCCACCCTAACCTGCACATCTTTGGACTGTGGGAGGAAACCAGAGCACCCGGAGGAAACCCACGCAGACACTGGGAGAATGTGCAAACTCCACACAGACAGTCGCCTGAGGGTGGAATTGAACCTGGGTCCCTGGCGCTGTGAGGCAGCAGTGCTAACCGCTGACACACCGTGCCGTCCTGAGGGCAAATGGGATCAAAGGGATATGGGGACAAACTGGGAACAGGGGACTGAGTTGAATGGTCACATTAGAGGGGCTAAATGGCCTACTCCTCCTGTCCACGTTTGCCGATGGGAGAAATGGGGAGAGACCAGCCTGAAGAAAGATCTCGCTGTGCCTTGACCACGTGTGCTCAGAGACAGGAACCAGTGTCATGCTCACCATTCGCTGAAGAAGGCTGGGTTATTCAGGATTGTTGCTACTATGTGGGCACCCATATTCGGAGGATTTGACCAAGTAGACATCGCTGCTGATGCCAACTGAGACCGAATCCGGACCAGAGTCTGGTTATCTCTGGAAACGAAGGTCAGACTTGCCACTCTTTGATCTGGGAACAGGAGCAAAGGAATCACATGAGGTGGCTCAGCCAGTGTGATAATCAATTGGTCACTAACCTTCTGGAAAGTTCAGATCATCAAACACCGGGGGCTGGACTGGAACTTGCAGCATGTCCAATTACCCAGAGTTCACCTCCCTCCCCATCACGCCGCAACTCCCCAAATCATCTCCCCTTCCCCTTCCCCACCATCCTTCCTCATCCTAATGATCTCCTCATCATATGCCCTGACCCTGCACCCTCTTCCCAATCGTTGTGACCCCCTACCCCCAGCCCCCACAAGCTGGTTGACCAACACCCTGGCTCCTAATTGACCAACCTTCAGGCTGGGTTTCAAACCCTTCCCATGTCCCTCTGTGTGCTTATCTCTGACAGCTCCCTTGGGAATCTCTGTCCTGCTCCAATTCCTCTCTCTCTCTCAAGCTTCCCTGATTCCCATCGCTCCACTGTCGGCAGGCGTGCCTTCGGTTATTTCAGGAAGGGGTTAGGTCCAGTCTTTCCGTCCAAAGGGAGCAAAGGGGATTGGGAGAAAGTGGGGACAGGACAAAGCCGAATGGGATGATCAGACTGAATGGTGGAGCAAGTTCGAAGGGCTGAATGTCGTGTTCCTAATTTCTCTGTTTTCCCATTGGTCTGATGGGAGAAGTTGAGTGAACTGTTATAAACTCTGGACTCTGCTCCATGAACCTCCCTCACCTCCATGCTGACCCTGTATTTACTCAGATTTATAGTGACCCCTCCTGATGTGTTTCTGCTGAAATCAACTGTGCAGCAACTTTACAAAGGCTTGGCTTGGTCACCAAACAGCCCGAAGTAAATCCCCCGACCTGCAAGTCCCCAAGTGCTTTGGGAATGATGCTGAGAAAAGGCCTGAGGTGTTGGGAATGGACAGGTGGGTAGGATGCAGGGCACTCTGGGTACGAGAAGACAGCAGGGTGGGGGACAGCACAGGGCAGTGGGGATGGGAGCCATTGCTGACCAGTGGCCTACCCTCTCCCTGAAGATGGACAAAACAGAAGACCAAGTCTTCAATATGATTCACACCGGTCTCTCCAACTCTGCCAGTGACAGGAAATTTATTTGATTCACTCATGGGATGTGGGCCTCGCTGCCTGGGCCCAGCATTTCTTGTCCTGTCCCTAGTTGCCCCTTGAGAAGGTGGGGGTGAGCTGCCTTCTTGAACTGCTGCAGTCCATGTGCTGTGGGTTGACCCACAATGTCCCTTAGGGAGAGAATTGCAGGATTTTGATCCAGCGACAGTGGAGGAACCGCGATATATTGTGACTTGGAGGCAACGGTGTTCCCACGTGTCTGCTGCCCCTTGGGCCCATGCTATTTCTCCCTTTTGGCCCGCACACATGAGCTCCGTAAACCCCTCCCATGTCAGGACAGCGTACAATGTGAGAACAGTGCTCTCTGTCACTGTCTAAGACTAGAACCATTGTGGGGGAACATGAGAGAGAGCAAGAGGCCATTTAGCCCCTTCAGCTTGTTCAATGTGGTTTTGGCCTCAAATCTAATTGGTTGTCCATTTTCCCCCATCACCTTGCATGCTCTGCCCCCCACTGCGATTTTGTTTCCCCCTGCCCACTCCCCAAACCAGTGAAAAATGTCAGGCTGGGCCTTGAACATGTGTTAAATGACCAGGCCCCTCTGGGCGAGAGAGATTGGCCAAGCCTCAGTGGGAGACAGTGTCCCCTCAGTCAGAGGGAGCGTCCTCTGAGCATTGACCCTGTGCAGCTCGTGTGGGATTCTCGACAGAGCCACCTCCCACCCTGTGAGATTCGCAATCCGACCGAGCTCCCTCCCTGTGACTGGCTCCTCCGAGTCCGCTCCAAGTCAACTCACTGTATAGGCCAAAGTTCTTGGAGAAGGACTGGGCACAGAAGAGTTCAAAGCGTTCAGTGACAAAGTGCCTGATGGGAAAGGCATCTTTGTTCAGGTCTCCACTTGCCAGGCCCTGAGCTGTCACAAAGAAGAAAGGGAACAGTTTCTTCCGCTGGGGGAAAAAGTAAAGAAACGAGACGTTCAGTCAATGACGGTCAGCGCTCCTGGAATAATCTGTCGCCCGCAAACGGGGGCTGGGATTCCGCAGGAAGGATCCACTTTTGCAGGGACAGGGAAAGCAGAGCTCCTGAGGCCAAGAGGGGGAAATGTCGTGTTTGCGTGGGTCCCCTCGGAAAGGGTTTCTCTGTCACGCTGTCTCCGCCCGCTCTCGTGCCAACCCCCACGCCCCCACCCCTTGCCCTATAGAAACTGGGCAGCTCAAAGTTCCCCTTGACTCTCCGAAACATCAATCCGGTCGCTCCTGTTCTCCCACTCTGGCGCCCTGTGGCCCGACAATTCCCAATCAAAATCCAGCATTGTCTCCAATTCCGCAACAGGTTCACCCCCCTCGAGACATTCTCTCCCAACCCCCCAGCTGCGTCTCTTGTCCAAATCCTGGCATTTGTAGTTTGGGTCTCCTTCCTTGAGAAAGCATGTACTGACATTGGAGGGGGCATTCACTCAGTTGATTCCAGAGCTGAGAGGGTTGGCTTATGAGGCGAGACTGAGTAGACTGGGACTATACTCATTGGAAATTTGAAGAAAGAGGGGGGATCTTATAGAAACATGTAAACTTATGAAGGGAGTAGATAAGGTAGAAGCAGGGAGGTTGTTTCCACTGGCACGTGAAACTGGAACGAGGGGACATAGCCTCAAAATAAAAGGGAGCAGATATAGGACTGAGTTGAGGAGGAACTTCTTCACCCAAAGGGTTGAGAATCTGTGGAATTCCCTGCCCAGTGAAGCAGTTGAGGCTTCCTCGTTGAATGTTTTTAAGGCAAAGATAGATTTTTGAACAGTGAAGAAATTAAGGTTTATGGTGAGAGGGTGGACAACATCAGCCATGATCTTATTGAATGGGGGAGCAGGATCGAGGGGCCTGAAGGCCTACTGCTGCTCCTATTTCTTATGTTCTTACATAATCAGCCCAATCCACATACCCAGAGCAAGTGGGGAGAGATCCCTCTGTCATAATCTCCCTTTTGACAGGGTCTCAGCTTCTCCAGTGGAGAGTCACAGCTGAAAGGTTCACACTGCTGGATCCATGCGGGCCAATATCCTCAGCTCCATCGGAAGGAGCCTAGGGCCTTCTTAAAGGTGCAATGGGCAGACCCTACACACGCACGACTGGAGATGGGGACTGGGCCTTGGGCTTTTTCAGTGGTGAAAGGTTCACCATGATGCAGTCTGAGACAGGACAAAGCAGTGAGTTGAGGAACAGTGATCTGGTTCTCCTGGAAAAGGTGAGGTAACAGGTTATCTCCGCTAGCCCTCCCTCTTCCTGACATCTCCTCTTGTGTCTCAGTCGGGGGCACTGCCACCCTGAGTGGGGTCGGGGGGGGAGGTGTTGGTGGGACATTTTGAAGAGATCTTGCCCTGACATCTAACCCCTCACCTTCATGACCTCAGCGATTTCCTTCCACTCGGCAGGGGTCGGATCCGTGGCTGTCGGCCAGTGAGCTGCGACGTGTAACACTACGATGGAATGTTCCGGAGCGTTCTGGAGAAAGAGCGCAGAGACACAGGTGACGCGTGCGCGGCGCGGGCTTGGCCAACGCTTATCGCCTCCCACCCAGGACACTCACCGCCAAGCCATGTTCTGAAGCCCTCTGAAACATTCTCCAAGCTTGACCAAAAACAGTGAGCCAAGCTCTCTTACACCAAGGGAGCCATTCCAGTTCCCCCCCACCATCCCCCCCCCATTTCCGCGCCATCCATTGAGCCATTGACACTCTCGCCCTCCCCTCCAGTGTCTCCCTGAAGCCCCGCAAGCTGGCGTCTCTCAAGGGGCTGCCCAACTCATTTTCTGCCCCCTTCGGAGGAGGCAAGGGGTTTCTCCTGCCTATCTCCTTCCTTCCAGCATCTCTCACCCCAAAACCTGGAACCTCCCTCCCTCTTTGTCCTTGGCCATTGCCCATAGCCGTCCTTCCGAGCTGCTGGCCGGCCCAAGTTGAATTTCTGAGCTGGGGTGGGAACGAGTGGGTGGGTGGGTTGCGGGGTCAGACTGGAATGGTGGGGGTGAAGAAGAGGGCCAGATGAGCAGTGAGTGGATGGAAGGTATTGGATGAGGCACCGTTTTGGGTGTTGTGGAAGTGTGCACTGCCTTTCAGGTCTGATGGCCCAAGTCAGCAGTTAGGGCTGGTATTTAACAGCGTAAGGGTCAGCAGTGTCCAGCTCCACCACCCACAAAGGGAACAATTAAATGGTGCGTCCAGCTGGCCAACTGTTGTGAGAGGTTTCTGCTTTTTAAAAAAAAACCTTCTCACCCGTTTCTCTTTGTCGTTGTTTGCTCCCTCTCTCACTCTCTGCACTCCACTTTTCCACCCCGCCTCCCTCTCAGATCCATTTCTGTTCCTTAGATCCACCTAAATCTGTTCCCTGCACCCCCCCCCATTCCTCACCCCCACCCAAACCTCGTCCCTCCATCTGTGCTGCATCGTCCCTGGGGAGGTGGACAGGATGGAGACCAGTATGTACTTGGATGGAGCACAGCCCAATTCTGTACGGCTCACCACCCCAGGCACGGGGATTTGGGGATGGGTGGGGGGGTGGCAGCTGGGACTGTACTAATGCCTTTGGTTGTGGCTTTCAGTCAGGAATCTAACTTGGGCTGGGGTGGGGCAAGGGAGGGAGGGTCATTAGTCGCTGAATTGGCTACAGCCCATGATTGGGAAGTGACATTGAGTTTGTACAGGGTGTTGGTGAGGCCTCTTCTGGAGTACTGTGTCCAGTTCTGGTCGCCCAGTTGCAGGAAGCATGTTATTAAAATGGAGAGGGTTCGCAAGAGATTTTTCTGAAGAAGGATCCCAACCCGAAACGTCAGCCTTCCTGCTCCCCTGATGCTGCCTGGCCTGCTGTGTTCATCCAGCTCTACACTGTGCTATCTCTGACTCCAGCATCGCCAGTTCTTATTATCTCTTTACCAGGATGCTGCCCAGGAATGGAGGGTTTGAGATAGGGAAGGGCTAGGACTTTTTTCACTGGAGCATAGGAGGTTACAAGTTTACAAAATCATGAGGTGTATAGAGAAGATTAGTGATAGGTGTCTTTTCCCCTGGGTGGGGGTCTCAAGAACAGGTGATATATTTTTACAGTGAGAGGAGAGATTTTAAAATAAGACATGAGGTTAATTTTACACACTGAGGATAGTTCGTGTGTGGAATAAGCTTCCAGAGGAAGTGGTGGATGTGGGTACAGTTATGTTTAATAGACATTTGGATAAGGACATGAACAGGCAAGGTTTGGAGGGATATGGGCCAGGAGCAGGCAGGTGCGACTAGTTTAGATTGGGATGATGTTCAGCATGGACTGGTTGGGCCGAAGGGCTTATACCCATGCTGTGTGACTCTCTGTTCCCTGCTGGATGAAATGTCCCATTCTCCAGTCTCACTGCCTGTCAGTTTGTGTCTGTGTCTGTGTGTTGGGGGGTGGGTGGGTGGTATGTGGTTGCCTGTCTGTACCCCTCTCCCCGTCAGCCTGCTGGGGTTCCTGTCACTACCCAGTGTTTGATACCTCCATGTCTTGCAGCCACTGTGGAATGGCCAGGCACACCCTCTCGCAGTCCCAGTACTGGTAACGGCGGATATCGGTGAAGCCAGCTCCCCGGAAGGCGAATGTGTGTGACTCTGCCAGGGAACACAAGCAGAGAGGGAGAGGTTATTCCCACATGGGGCCCGCTGAAGTCTCTGTCCTGTCAGCCCTGGCTCAGGGATCCCCCCCTGCCCTGCCAACCCCAGGAACGTCCACCACCAGGTACCTGGGCACCATCATCACTCTGGCTCGAAGCCTGGCACTCTGTCCACTTCCACCACCGTGGCGCCGGGGCTGGGGGGGACTTCGCGAACGCACAGGCTCACCTTGAATTTACGTAGCGCCCAACACATCTCCGGAGAGGCCCGAAGGTGTTTGCTGTTCGGATGTTTGGTTTGGGAATGTGATTGTGACAGGAGGAAGTGTGTGTGTGTGTGCACGTGTGCCAGTGTGCACAGCAAGATCCTGCAGCAGCAATGCCAGGACGCCTGGTTACTGTGGGGTTGCTGTTGGTTTGTGGTGGTTGGTTGGTGGGGATGTGGTTCCGATGAACACCCAGGAGGACCAGCAGGGGCTGCCCGTGAACCAACCCCGCCCTAAGACAGATGGCGCCTCTCTCTGGCCAGGGGTAGGACTGCAGCCCGGGACTGGGGGGCGCTCGCTCTGAGTGGTGATGGTCTCGGGCTCTGGGTGAGGGCTGCCACTGAGGGAGGGGAATGGACAGATGGGGGAGGAGTTCCAATGGTTTGAGGAGGGTGCTCCACACCCAGTCCATGGGGGTGGGTCAGGGGGTGGGGGAAATTCCCTGTGAGCAGCATCTGGAAGAGTGGAAGGGGCCCAATGAGAAAGGAGGGGAGGGCAAGAACACTGGGGGCAGGAAGGTGTTGCCCCTGGTGTGGGGTGGGTGGAGATGGGACAGAAGGCGTTGCCCATGGGGTGTGGGTGGAGAGGGGACAGAAGCTGTTGCTCCTAGGGGGGGTGGAGATGGAACTGAAGTTGATGCCCCTGGGGGGGAGGGACGGTGAGTGGAGATGGGACGGAAGGTGTTGCCCCTGTGGGGGGTGGTGGTGGAGACGGGACGGAAGGTGTTGCCCCTGGGGTGTGGGTGGAGATGGGACAGAAGGTGTTGCCCCTATGAGTGGGGGGGGTGCAGGACAGCTTTGGCCCTGGGTGGGGGAGGGGAATGGCAGGAGTGTTGTAGGATGACCCACCCCAGCAGGGGTCCGAGAGATAGACAGTGGTTGGCTGAGGGTGAGTAATGGTGAACCATCGCTTGAGAAACTGCGCGGCCATGAACAGGGCCCCATTTGCTCCTGGAACCTGGATACTGTCAGCCTGGGGGTGGGAGAGAGAGAGAGAAAAGGGTTTGGGGGGTGGTCAGTAATGAGAGGAACCTTCAACATCTCGCAGTGACATTCTCTCCCCACCCCCAACACCCAAACAAGCCCCCCTACCACCACCCTGTGCATCCTGCCCGCCACACCCAACCCACATACCCCCAGAGCCTATGCCTGGGGTAAGGGGTAGGCGATGTGCCCTCCACCCCCAGGGCGTGCGAGTTCCCCTGCAACGACACCCAGCGTGAGGTCACGAGAAGGACCTCAGCAGTGCCCCCCAACCTGTATTGTGACGGCGGCCTGCAGCGTCCCCAAGAGGCCCGCTCAGAGACCGGCCAAGGCTGAGTTGACACATGGAGGTGTTGATGGAGGGTCCTTTCCAGAGTGAGGGGACGGAGGGAGGCAGCGCGGTCAGCCCAAGGTGGGTGTCCCCATTCTGTGCCCATTGGGCAGAGGGAGGGGGCCCCCTCCCTCACCAGGGAGCTTCCCAGGTTCCTTGTGGGAAAAACACCCGAGTGCTTAATCTCCAGCTCTCTGTGCACTGAGGAACTTAGCTCCAAGTTATTGTAGACATCCACAACAGTCTCTCTCCCTCACTCACACAGAGACACAGACAGGCGCACGTGGTCATTGACAGGCACGCACAGACACAGGCAGACGCACGTGCACACTGACAGGCACACACACAGACACAGGCAGATGCACGTGCAGACTGACAGGCATGTGCACACAGACACAGCGCATGTGCACACTGACAGGTGCACACAGACACAGGCAGATGCACATGCACACTGACAGGCAGATGCACGTGCACACTGACAGGTGCACAGACACAGGCAGATGCACATGCACACTGACAGGCGCGCACACACAGACACAGGCAGATGCACATGCACACTGACAGGTGCATGTGTGCACAGAAACAGGCAGACGCATGTGCGTACTGACAGGCGCGCACGCTCACTGACAGGCACATGAGTGCACAGACACAGGCAGACGCACGTGCACACTGACAGGTGCACACAGACACAGGCAGACGCATGTGCACACTGACAGACGCAGACGCACGTGCACACTGACCGGTGTGCGCACACAGACACACCTGCACACAGGTGACCACCGCTGCCAGCTTGAGACCCTCCCGAGGGGTTTGAACCAACCAACCCTTGCCCAGGAAGACTCACCCTGTTCTCCACAATAGCAATGTTCTCTCTGCCCAGGATGAGGGCGGTCGATGCCCTGTTAAACTCCGGTTGTCCCAGCACCGATAAATACTCGAGGCACCGTGTGGGGTCGGTCAGCATCTGCCGCTGAACGTTCCTGACTACGGGCGGTGTCCAGACCTGTCCATCCTCCGCATAGTACTCTGCGAACAACACGGGTACCAGGGAGTCAGTCTCTCGTGTTCACCTGTGGGTGCCAGGCGAAGGCACACGGTGCTCTCAATTCACAGAGTGGTCACTCGGCCCATCGTTGCAATGGGTGGATGGTAACATTCCCCTGCAGTGGGTCAATGAGCCCATTTTTGCTGCACGCCCTCTGCACAAAATGAGAACCAGTCTCCTGCCGTTTTCCTCGTCTCCTTCCATATTATTTCCACCTTCTGAAGGCCTTGGGAAAGCCCCCACTGACTGTCGTGCACTACATTTCCAGGCATGGAATGAGGAGGCTGTGCCTCTGCCTGTTAGAGTTCTGGAGAACGAGGGATGATCGGATTGAAATAGCTAATAGCTAGAGGGGCCTTGACTGGGTGTGTAAGACCACAAGAAACCGGAGCAGGAGTCGGCCATTCAGCCCCTCAACCCTGCTCTGCCCTTCAACAGGATCATGGCTGATCCAACATTCCTCACACCCACTTTGCTGCCCTTTCTGCGCACTCTTCCCCCACCACCTCGATTCCTTAACTGATTGAGAGTCTATCTCAATCTTCAATGTCAACAAGCACTCTGCTCCCCCCACAGCTCTCTGTAGCAAGGAGTTTGAGAGTCTCACAACCCTCTTGAGAGAAGAAATTCCTCCTCGCCTCAGTCTTCAATTGGCTTCCCCTCATTCTGAGACTGTGCCCTCTGGTCCTAGACTCTCCCACGAGGGGAAACACCCTCTCAGCATTGACCCGATCAAGCCCCTCTACGTTTCACTGAGACCCCCTCTCGTTGTTCTAAACTCCAGTTAGGGAACTCCCAACCTGTTTTGCCTTTGCTCATAAAACAAACCCTCCGTACCAAGGATCATCCTTGTCCACATCCTGAACTTTCTCCAATGAAATGATATCTTTGATTACACGAGGGGAGGTTAAAAGGATGTCTCCTGTTGTCGGGGTACTGTAAGACAAGGAGCTAGTGGTGTAATAGTCACAGGAAGACAGTGAGGAATGGAAACCTTTCCAAAGAGGGAGGGGAATCTTCGGAGCTGTCCCCCTCACTGTCAGAGCCATGGAGTGCTGTGAAGATAGGATTTTATCCTCCAGGAACTGAGGCAGGGACAGGGAACAGGCAGCACCTCTCGCAGACATTCTGTGTCCTTTGCCCTTGGGACAAGATGCCAAGTCAAGTTAAAAGCCACCCGCAATCCTGGTCGAAAAGTGCTACGCAACTGGGGCACGTGGCGTTATCAGCCTGGATTCAAGCTGTCGTGTGCTGTGAAGAACCACCTCCTGATGTTGCCAGCATGGCAGATAGAGGGATTTGAAATGTAACAAAGCAGTCAGTATTGGTCCAATGGGCCGAGGAGTGGCAGGTGGAGTTTAATTTAGATCAATGTGAGGTGCTGCATTTTGGAAAGACAAATCAGGGCAGGACTAATACATTTAATTGTAAGGTCCTTGGGAGTGTTGCTGAACAAAGAGACCTTGGATTGCAGGTTCATCATTCCTTGAAAGTGGAGTCACAGGTAGATAGGGATAGTGAAGAAGGCATTTAGAATGCCTTCTTTTATTGGTCAGTGCATCGAGTATAGGAGTTGGGAGGTCATGTTGCAGCTGTAGAGGACATTGGTTAGGCCACTTTTGGAGTACTGCTTTCAATTCTCCTCTCCCTGCTGTAAGAATGATGTTGTGAAATTTGAAAGGGTTCAGAAAAGATTTACAAGGATGTTGTCAGGGTTGGTCGGTTGGAGCTATGGGGAGAGGCTGAACAGGCTGGGGCTATTTTCCCTGGAGCATCGGAGGCTGAGGGGTGACCTTACAGATGTTTATAAAATCTTAAGGGGACACGGGTAGACTGAATAGGCAAACTCTTGTTCCCAGGTAGAGGAGTTCAAAATTAGAGGGGCATAGGGTTAAGGTGACAGGGGCAACTTTTCCACGCAGAGGGTGGTGCATGTATGGAATGAGCTGCCAGAGGAAGTGGTGGAGGCTTTAAACATTTAAAAGGCATCTGTATGGGTATATGAAAAGGAATGGTTTAGAGGGCTATGGGCCGTATACTGGCAAATATTGACGAGGTCAGGTTGGGATGGCTGGTCAGCACAGACGAGTTGGACTGAAAGGGCTGTTTCTTTGACTCCAAGTGGAGTTCAGGGGGTAAACAGCTGAGATACAGTGTGACTGCAGGGTACAGCAGGTGTGTGAGGGCTGACCGACCGAGTCCTCAGTCAAAAACACAGAGATGTGGACGCTTTGGAGAAAGCCCCTGTTCCCTGAAACACCAGCTGCCTTCTATCCCAGAGGTGGTCAGCAGGGGTGGTCTGTCTGAGCACTCCACTGTGTGTGTGTGTGTGTGTGTGTGTGTGTCTCAGTGCTCAGGGTCCCACCCCTCTGCTCAAACCTTACGTCTCTACAACCTTGAACCACATCTGAGTGCATTGCCAGGCCTCCCCGAACACTCACCCATTCCCCCCGACCCTGCCAGCTTCCCGACTGGTGCACTTCCAGACGATGGGGAGCTGCTCCCAGACTGTGAGCCAAATTTCCAGACAAGCTATGGTCAGGGTGAAGTGGTGAGGAAACTGGATAGGGGCTGGGGGCTGTTCCTTTCCCCCCAGCCCCACCTTCCTCAATGGACTCAAAGACCTGACCTCCACCCCTTAGCTCCCCCAGCTTCCCCCTTCCCTGGGGAAAGTTTGCTCCAAACACTCCGTCAATACATTCGGAAAAGAAGAGATACACTGAATTTCAGAGAGGCTTCCTTCCCCGGACAGCAGTGAGAGAGGGGAGGTGGTAACCACAGATAGGGAGGGAGGGGAACATGATTAGGATCGTGAAGAATGGGCAGGAGGGAGGGAGAGACGGTCAGGGTGACAATGGGGATGTGATGGAGACAAGGATGTGCTGTGGGGAATAGTGACATGGGTATGGAAAAGACTGGCAGACTGGTGACCTTTTCTGTTGGGAATTCAAAGGGGTTTCTGTAATGGAACAGTTAGAATAAGGGCCAGGTCAAATACACAACAGGAGGGTCAGGGCTGAGGGAGCGCCGCACTGTCGGAGGGTCAGTGCTGAGGGAGCGGGCGCTGTTGGAGGGTCAGTGCTGAGGGGAGATCCGGGGAATGCCTGGGGCCTTGACAAACACCATTTTGTGCAGTTGCACCCCCCGCCCCCCCCCCCACTCCATGGAACATTAATCTCCAGCCCTGCACCAGTCTGTCTCGGTTTGAGCTTGTTAACGGTCTGATTGTGTGGAAAAAATGAACTGTCTGCGGCTGGTGTTGGTGGGGACAGAAAGCTCCCCGCCCCCCCCCCCCCAAAGCAGCCCACTCACTCACCTCGGGCTCCCAGGTACATCTTGTCAGGGCTGGTGTCCTTCTTGTAAGCATCCTTGGAGATTCTGTCCTGAGAGATGGACAGGAGGGGAGTCTCATGGAAAACCGAGAGTGAAGCTGTGTTTCTGACACACTGCGGCGTGGTCTCCATGGTAACTGTAAACAGGGAAGCAGCAACAGGCTGAGAACTGTCCCAAAGACTGGGTCAGTGGGAGCTGAATCCCGGAGAACCCGTGTCTGTGTGTGTGACCCTCTCTGTCCCTGTGTGTGTGACCCTCTCTGTCCCTGTCCCTGTCCCTGTCCCTGTCACCCCCCCCCACTACCCCACTACTCTCTCACTCCACCGTCTCCCCGCACACACACGACCTCAGGCCCTCTCCCATTGGTGCCCCTTGGCCCTGCCCCCTTCCGCAATCTCAGACTCTCATTGGCTGACCCTTGCTCCGCCCACCCAAGGACCGCCGCCGCCTCCCAAGTCCCAGCCTCCCATTGGTTTAGCTTGGCCCCGCCCAGCTGGCCCGCCCCCAGCGCCGCGGCGCCCGCAGCATGGTTGACTCTGATTGGCTGCCCGAGGCAGGCTCCCAAATCTGCAAATCCCATTGGCTGCGCTTGGGTCCGGCCGTCGCCGCCAGTTGTTGTTGTCGCTATGGGAGACGGGGAGACATGGCGGAGGCGGGAGGCGGGCTTTCCTCAGCTTTTCTGTCTGTGCAGGGGGACCCGATGGGTCGAATGGCCTCATCCAGCTGCAGCGTTTTGTTCAGATCTCACCTTTTGTCGAGGTGTGCAGCCCAGTGATGCCGTCTCGTCGGGATGGGGGCTGTTCCTATTTTTGTGTTGTCCTTGCCCCAAACCTCCAACCCTATCCCTCCCTCACACTGACCCCCAACCATTCGACTTGCCCCTGTCTCTGTGCTTGTTGTACAGGGGGTACTCGGGATTGAGACATCGTTGGATAAGGCTGGGTTGATCTCTAGGCCATGTTGCCCCATCTCCCCCCACCACACCCCCCCCCCTCCCCAGCTGTTGGGCCTGGGGGTCGGTGGGGTAACAGGTGCGAATTGTATCAGAGTCCAGGGTGAACTGAGTGGCACCTGATACTGGCCTGAAGCGAGTTGGTTACCCCATGGGCCGGCCCCCATCTCCAGACGGTGGCCCCGGCCCTAGCCCTGGTCCCTCAGTCTCGGTGCCAGTGGGATTGCCCACATCCAAACGGGTTTGTTCAGGGCATCGGCACAGCCCCCATGGGCTCCCCACGTCCTGCCTCTGAGTCTGCCTGATCTGTGTGCACTGTTCCACCCAGTTGCGAACACTGCCCAGACCCATGGTTGCTGATTTGAGCCAGCACACGACTGCCTCACTCTGGTGCAGGGGAGTACTGCAGCCCTGGTGCCGTGGCTGTCTCAGAGCAATGGGCATTGCGAGCAGGGAGTGATCGACACCCCGAATGCAGTTGCTCAGTGTCAGTACAGAGTTGTCGTCCCTCTGTCACTCGGATAGTGTGTGTGACGGGGGTCCCTCTGTCA
>JAHRHZ010000003.1:2964738-2987349 GCA_024137785.1 Ginglymostoma cirratum
CACTGTCGGAGGGTCAGTACTGAGGGAGCGCCGCACTGTCGGAGGGTCAGTACTGACTGAGCGCCGCACTGTCGGAGGGTCGGTGCTGAGGGAGCGCCGCACTGTCGGAGGGTCGGTGCTGAGGGAGCGCCGCACTGTCGGACGGTCCGTATTATGGAGCTGGTGCCTGAAATCGTATCCACCAAAAAAGCAGGGAACTGTGAATGAATAGGTTTCGTCTAACTGGACGAACAGGGGTGTTGTGAAGGAATGGAGGGAACTATGGCACAGAAAGAGACAGCTCTCGTGATCAAAATGGCATCCAGTACAGCGTTTAGAAAGGGAGGGTGTCAATGTGAAAGCTTAAGATGGGCCACTCCTGAGGGCACTGACTGGTGCAGTGGTGGGTCCTGCGGTTGGGATGGGTGGTGGACAGTGGGGTGGGGGTGGGGAGAGACAGGTCGAGCAAGGGCCACACTTGGAGCTAACTGGAGCGGGGAGCGGAGAGCTGAGTGCTGATACTGAGAGAGAGAGCTCAGGGAGAGGGTAAACCAGGCCGGATTGTTCACTTCATTGGCAGTCAGTGTCTCAGGGAAGCCATGTGCCATGTCCTGGGGCCAAATGGGGTGGGGTGGCTGAGTTAGCAGAGAGATTGTAGTCCCCTTCATCTAACTCAGTGCACCCCTCCACTCCTGCGACCTACCCCATCTCCTAATTACCCCAGCCCTCTCTCCCCCCCCAAATCCCCCAATCCCGGGATTGTCTCCAGTTCCTGGGACTGTTTCTCTCTTGCCTTTTCTGGCAGAGGCTGGTGATCCCAGTGCCCAGAAATAACTGCCCCCCCCAAACCCCCCACCCCTTGTCCAAGGCCCCCGCACCAGAGGTCTTGTGAAACACTGAGCTGACCACTCAGCAGGGAATACTGTAAAAATAATTTTAATGTTGTAAATTGCAGGTGTGACATTGTTGTGGAAAAATAAGTTAATGATACGAAGATTGTCCCAGAAATAACGGTGATTTGTCTATTTGACCCTGTCACGATGGAGATCAGAAAACAGCGCGAGCTTGGTATCTCTCTCAGTCTCTCGGGCACATGGAGATCAGGATGCGAAACATGAACCATTGCTGGGTTTCTCTTCATCGTTCCTCATATTAATACCCCACGTTGAGGGTCCATCCCAGATATACTCTTCTGTCCCGATGCAGATTCCCAACCTCTGCCTGTCCCAACGCTGACACCCAGCACACCCCCACGCAGACTGGCATCCCCACAGACAGGGGGAAGGTGGTAGGAGGGAGCATTGCAGAAGGAGGGCTGTTATCTGTACCCCTTCCCTGTGCCCTGGGCAAAAACAGCATCTTTCCTGGTCAGAGCCAGAAAGCCGAGTAAGGTCCAGCTCAGGGAACTGGACTGAATGCTGCTGTTGCTGTTAGGGGGTGCTGGTTCCGATAGCTGCCCTCTGGCAGTGCACCTGGCCCCAAGCCCTCTCCCCACCCTGTCCTAGCCCTGTTGGCTCTGTGCTGGCTGCTTGCTTTGGCTAGCTTCTCTCTCTCTCTCTCTCTCTCTCTCCTCCACCCCCACCTCCCTGTTGCGGTCTGTCTGACTGTCTCTCTCCGCCTCACACTCCTGTTTTGAGACTGTACCCCCCACAGTCTGCTCAGGAAGGGGGTAGGAAGTTGGGATGGGGTGGGGGGGGGTAGGGTGTGAGTGATTGACAGCAGCTTGAGGAGCGCTGCACCCTGCAACAAACAGCTTCTTCCCCACCCCTCTCCCAAACCCATGTTGTTGCCCCTCACCCTGTCTGTTCCACTCCCTCTGGTTCCCACTATCTTACACATTCTCTCCCCCCCATTGTCTGTCTCCCCCCCTCACCCACGCCCTCTAGCGCCCCACTCCCTTACCCACTATCTCATGCTGTCTACCCCCCCAATCACCCTCAAACCCCACTCTCCGTCGCTCACCCCCTTCCCCCCCCCACCCCCCTTTCCAGAGCTGACCTGGGGGTGGGGTGGTGGAGGGGCTCTGTCTCCCGGTGTCCTTGGGTGTGAAGTGTGTGTGCTTCCTCAGTCCCCGTCGTCGCGGCGGCTCGCAGGCCATTCGCTCCGTCGCTCAGCTGCTGGAGTCGAGGCTTGCGGAGGGCGTCCGGGGAGCCCCTTGTCCGTCGGCCGGGAGCGGGCCTTCAGGAAGAGCAGCTCCCGGAAAGCTCGCCTGTAGTCCGGGCTGCGGCAGTAGATGAACGGGTTGAGGGCCGAGTTGATGTAGCCCAGCCAGTTGCAGCACAGGAAGAGCCAACGGGGCAGGCGCTGCCGGAGCAGGGCCTGGCCCATGTTTGCCAGGAAGAAGGGCAGCCAGCAAGCGGTGAAAGCTCCCATGATGATGCCGAGGGTCTTCAGGGCTTTGTGGTCCCTTAGGGCGAGCAGGTTGGAGGAGCGCCGGCGGCCGGGCTGGGCTTGTGCCCTGTTCCTCTGTCTGTGAGCCTCCAGGAAGACCTTAGAGTAGAGCAGCACCATGACAGTGAGGGGGAGATAGAAGGAGACCACTGAGGAGATAGCAGCGTAGGTCTGGTTGGTGATAAAGTCACAACAGGTTGGCTCCCGGTAACAGCTCTGGGCGGCGGGGTCGTCAGCTTCCCACCAGCGGTTCATGATGGGGGGGAAGGAGAGCAGAGCAGCCACCATCCACACGGCGCACACCATGCCCCGGCACCGCGCCTTGCTCAGGAAGCTATGGTAGCGCAGCGGCCAGCTGACGGCCACGAAGCGGTCCACGGCGATCGCGCACAGGGTCTCGATGCTGGCCGTCACACAGAGCACGTCCACCGAGCTCCACAACTCGCAGCTGGGCGAGCCCAGGGGCCAGCTGCCCGTCACCACCAGCACAGCCCCGAGGGGCACCACCGCCAGCCCGACCAACAGGTCCGCGCACGCCAGCGACCCCACCAACACGTTGCTGGTCAGCGTATGCAGCCGGGGCTTGCTGGCTATCGCCGCGATCACCAGCGAGTTGCCCAGCACGATGGTCAGCACCAAGCCGCTGAACAGCACCACCAAACCCCACCACTGCCCCGGGCCCAGGACATGCTCCTGCCCCAGGGACAGCCACCGGCTCCCCGACGCGTTCGCCCGCTCCGAGGCGTTCATGGTGAGCTTGGGGGGCGGCCCGCTGTCCGCACTCATTTCTCGTACCCAATCCCCCCCCCAACTCACTCACACCCCCCACCCCCCGACTGTCTGTCTCTGTCTGCTGGGAGGACACTGCTCCCTCTCCTATAAATAGCCCCACGTCACCATAGCCAGCCCGAATCACAGAGCAGTCACTCTCCCCCACCCTCACCCTCTCCTTCCAATCCGCCACAGGCACTCTCCCTCTGGCTGTGAGCCTCTCTGTGTCTCTCTGTCTGCCTGCCTCTGTATCTCCGACTCTCTCTCTGTCTGTCTCTCCCTCTGTGTGTGTGTCTCTCTCTCTCTCTCTCTCTGTCCCTCTCTGGGTTATTGGGGCTGCCCGGGATTCCTGTGAGTAACATGTGTGTGTGTTTGCGCTCCGCATTTTAGACAAGAGGCTGTGTCTCTGCATTAGCGGGTAACTCTGTGTGTGTGTGTCTGTGGATTGGGTTGGGGAGTCAGTATCTGTGTGACTGTGTGTGGATCACTGTGTCCCATGTCCGCCTCAGTCTCCGCCTGTGTGTGTTGGAGGGTCAGTCTTTCTGTGTGTTTGTTGGGGGTGTGGGTCAGTGTGTGCCTTGTCCGCCCCAGTCTGTGTGTATGAGAGAGAGAAAGGGAGAAAGTTTTGTGCGGCTGTGTGTTGCTGAGTCTATCTGTCTCCATCTCTCTCCATGCCTCTGTGTTTGTGTTTTTCTCTCTCTGTGCGTCTCAGGACCGCTCCCGCTGTTTCTCTGTGTGCCTATCCTTGTTTATACCTCTATCCCTGTTACCGTGTGGCTGTCTGTGTGGGTGTGTTCCCTCAGCCTGTTGGCCCCGAGTGAACAGTTTGACAATCGGTTTGGAGCAGCTTGCGGCCGTTCAGCCCGCAGTCCTTTCAACTCTGCTGTCCCGCCTAGAAGCGGAACCGGGGGAAACAAACCCGCAATGAGAGGGGGAAGGCGCTGTGATGGGGTACTGGCTCCCCACATTCCGCCCCCCAAATCCCCCATCCGGCCGGGAAAAGCTGCTGGCACCTGCCGGGTGAGGGCGGGAAATGTGTCAAATCAGAAACCGGCCTGGGGTTTAGGACAGGAATACCAGCTCCTGGGGTTGAGGGACAGACACACTGACACACACACACACAGTCAGGCTGTGAGAATGTGTCCCATTGCAGGTTGAAATGTGCCGGGGTTGGGGCGGGGCTGGGGGGCGTGTCAGGTCGGGACTGCACCAACAACATTGACCCGAGTGTCCCCCAAACACACACACACACACAAACAGCCATCTTCTGACACTCGCAGTAAATGGGACAGGGAACAAAAATCCCCACCGAAATAAGGGCGAGAAATCGGAGAGAATGGAGGGAGGCTGACATGCGTTGATGTAGCGCCTGACACTCCCTCAGAACGTCCCAGTCACGGATTCCGCCAGCTTGTCTGCCTCTCGCCCTTTGGGATCTTTCTCCCTCAGAGAGAGAGCCAGATGCTCCAAGTGGGGAGTTGTTGCAGGCGACTCTCTGCTGAGGAGGCCAGGGTGCGACTTTAAGCACAGCAAGCTCCCACAGACAGATCAATGCCTGACTGCTGTTTGGCGTTGTGGGGTATGGCTACATTGATCAGAACAAGCAGCTGGAGAGTTGGCCACTGGCTCTGTCAGAGGCCTCTGTCCACAGTCAGGGAGCAGGGGTGTGGGAGTAGGGAGGTGGGAGCAGTGGAGACAGCCACCTTCTATGTCCCCTGACAGCTGATGTTTGGATACACACACACACTCACACAGACACAGAGATACACAAAATACACTGAGACATACACACACACACAGATACACAAAATACACTGAGACACGCACACACAGACACACTCACACTCACTCACACCCTTGCTCACACTGACACCGACACATGCACGCACTGACATACGCACACGCACATGCACAGATACACAGACCACACTGAGGCTGGGGCAGTACACTCACATGCACACACGCACACAAACACACACACACAGATACACAGATCACATTGAGACACACTCACATGCATGCACACACACACTGAGATACACAGACCACACTGACACACACACTCACACTGAGATACACCAAGCACACTGAGACACACACTCAGACAGACTAACGTTGTGAGATAGGCACACAGATAGAAACATACAGACAAAAGCATTCAGGCACACACACACACACACACACACAATCGCTGTGACACACCAAGATACACAAGCATTGTAAGACACAAAGAGACACAAATACTGAGACACTCACAGAAAAACACACAAACATGAGACACTCAGAGAGAGAGAGAGAGAGACAGGTGTACAAATACAGAGGTAGACATACACAGATACACAAATACACACAGAAACTGGTGTTTGTGAGTGTACAAAAGAACCTACAGCTGGTTGCAGTCAGTGTGTTGAAGTGTCTCTGGTTTGAGTTCTGGGTCAGCACTATGTTTTATTGGAGAACTGTCTATCACAGAGCCCAGAACACTGAGCCAGCATACAGTGCTGTTTCTCTCTCTCTCTCCCCCCACTCCCCCTCCCACACACACACACACTCACACACACTGAAACACTGAAATACACAAAATACACTGAGACATACACACACACGCACTCACACAAACACACACACACTGGGGGGGTGGGAGGTGGGGGATTGGGGAGTGATGGTGGGGAAATGATAGACCATTGATCTGACTCTACGTTTTAGTCATGTGGGACTGACCACTCATCAACACTCAGCAAACCCCCAGATTTGGTCTGAGCTTTCGTGAGGGAAGCCAGGAGCCCGTTTCCAGAAACAGTGTGTCGGCATGGATCGCACTGAGCCAATTTTGCAGACTCTCGGCGGCCACATCTCCCACGTAAACAGAGGCTGCTAGGACTTTCACGCAGACCAGAGCAAAATGCTGATGTGTCTCTGGGATCTTGCTTTGCACAGGCTGGCTGCTGCATTGCTTGCCCCGACAGTAGCGAGCACACTCATCATTCTGTGATCTCTGTCAGTGAACTGCAGAAGGGTATGGGAGAGTTCCAGGCAATAATGCCCACCTCCAGCATCAGCAGTGTTATATTTTCACTGTTATGTGGTTGTCTGTGGGATCGTGGTGTCTAGAAATTGGGCAACAAACAACCATACATTCTTTTATTCACTCTTGGGACATCAGTGTCACTTTCTGGGCCCAGCATTTGTTGCCCTGTCCCTAGTTGCCCCTTGAGAAGGTGGGGGTGAGCTGCCGTCTTGAATCACTGCAGTCCATGTGCTGTCAGTTGACCCACAATGTGCCTTAGGGAGGGAATTCCAGGATTTTGACCCAGCGACACTGAAGGAACGGCAATACATTTCCAAGTCAGGATGGTGAGTGGCTTGGAGGGGAACTTGCAGGGGATGGTGTTCCCATATATCTGCTGCCCTTGTCCTTCTAGATGGCAGTAGCTGGGGGTTTGCAAGGTGCTGTCTGAGGATCTTTGGTGAATTTTTGCAGTGCATCTTGTAGACAGTACACACCGCTGCTACTGAGCGTCAGTGGTGGAGGGAGTGAATGCTTGTGGATATGGTGCCAATCAAGCGGGGGCTGCTTTGTCCTGGATGGTATGGAGCTTCTTGAGTGTTATTGGGCTGCCCCCATCCAGGGCAAGTGGGGAGTATTCCATCACACTCCTGACTTGGAGTTGGACTATTTTATTGTTTCGATGGTCCCTCTTGAGTCTTTCTCAAGGGTCACTTTTTTTCATTTTTGAGGAATGCTTTTAATTTTGATTCGGTTTGAATTATTTTAATCATGTGTACCTAAGTGTAGTGAGAAGTTTTGTTTTGCCTGCAGTACAGGCAGATCATAAGCTACAAAGACACAAAAGTCATAGGGTGATTGAACAGAGCGAGGAATACAAAGTTACAGCTGCAAAAAAGGTCCACAAAAGGCCGATGAGCATCAGATTTGAAATTTGAGAGGTCCGTTCAGGGAAGAAGCTGTTCTTGAAGCTGTTGGTACATGTGTTTGAGCTTTGGTATATCCTGCCTGACCGAAGAGGTTGGAAGAGATGAGGTGGGAGGGGTCTCTGATGATGTTGGCTGCCTTTCCAAGGCAACAAGAAGTGGAGATGGAGTTGATGGTTGGGAGGCTAGCTGGTATGATGGTCTGGGCTGTGTTCACAACTCTCTGCAGTTTATTACAGTTCTGATCGCGGCAGAGGCTGTACCAAGCTGTGATGCATCCAAATAGAATGCTTTCTCTGGTGAGAGATATGCTACATTTCCTTTATCCTCCTGAGGAAGAAGAGGCGTTGTTGTGTCTTCTTAACTGTTATATCCACATGGGTAGCCGGGTTTTTGTGGGCTGTGTGTTCTTCCTCACTAACAGAATTTGTGGGGTATCACTGAGTAATAATGCCACCCTGTGTATTGGTGCTGATCAGTCGGGGTATCTGGACTCAGACTGAAGCAGGATGAGAAGGTGGGATGACTATTCTCAACAACAACTGTCTGGTAAACTTAACAGCACAGCGCGTAAAACAAGCATCTGGTTTCTTCCACACACCAGTATCTGTACTGGGACAAAGCAACAAATGTTAAGTACAAGAGTTTATTTCAAAACAATTGACACAGACTTGTACATAAAAAAAGCCATCGCCTCAAACACACCTCCCACAGGTAGCAGAGGTCACCCCTGATGTGCTTCCATTGCTGGGACATTTTAACCAGGCAGTTACAACCCTTTTCACTTGAAGTCAATCTTTGATTTCAACTCAACAGCAGACGCACTGTTGATTCAATAGCACATTTTACCGAGTATAGTCCCTCATGAACTGACTCCGCTTTAAATGAGAGATTCCACATCGATGTGCAAATGTTTCACTACCTGCATGATTTCAAGTTTTCTCAGATCCCTCTTTGTCAAGCATCCCTTTGTTTCACTGGTTTAGAATATTTCTGTGTTCACCGCAGCCTGTCAGAGCAGTTGCTGCTTGAAAGCACTGTTGATGACACCTTTCATCACTTTACTTATGATCGAGAGGAGACTGGTGGGACGGTAATTGGCCGGGTTGGATTTCTCCTGCTTTTTGTGTACAGGACATACTCGGGCAATTTTCCACATTGTCAGGTATGTGCCAGTGTTGTAACTGTACTGGAACAGCTTGGCTAGGGGAGCACTGAGTTCTGGAGCACAAGTCTTCAGTACTATTGCCGGAATGTTGTGAGGGCCCATAGCCTTGACAGCAGTGGCTCAAATTTAGCAAGTACGTGATTAGTTGTGACTGTGGGATGTCTGAAAGTCTGAAATCTCTGTATTTTTCTCTGTCCCTTGGCTGAGCCAGTTTCCTGTCTCATTAATGGCACCACATTTTGCCCTTGTTCACACAGCTTTTACGCTGTGTCAAACCTGGCATTGTCTTCAGTTCTCCCTCCGCTTCAGTCTCCACCACCCTGGTCTGTCTACCTCTTTAACCCTCTATTCACCTCCCAATCCCTCTGACCACCTCTCTCCCTCTCTTTCTCTGTTTTTGTACAAGTGTTTTGTTTCTCTGTCAGTCCCTATCCCAAACCCTCCAACCCCAGGAGAGATGCATTTCAACTTCACAAAAACTAAGTGTAATATGAGCTCAGGAAATCATCAGCAATAGAACACAATCAGACTGAATAGAGTTTAACACTGTCACATTGAAATCATTCAACTAATACAGACCCCCTCACACATGCCCTCACTCACACATCCCACCGCCCCTACACACACACCCTCATACACTCTCTCTCTCTCTCTCACACACACCTTTACTCAGGCACACACACAGTCTCTCTCATGCACTCTCTCTCAAGCAGGCACATTCTGTCTCACATGCGCTCTCTCTCTCTCTCACACACACACACACACACACACACACACACACACAGTCACATACACATCGAGCACCGCAGTTAAGGAACCTCTCTGATATTTTACAAATGAGAAATTGAAAGTAGAACATGGTCTTTGGTGATTGGAAGTTGACGAAATGTGGCGCAGTGCTGTAAGATGGACTGAGGTGAATTGTACTGAGTCAGGGAGATTTCTCTGAGTTCCCCAGCTGCAGAGTCTCCCTCTCTCTGTGTCAGTCTGGAAAAGAGGCGTCTCTGTTGAAAGAACATCCGCAGAATATGAGATAACAAGGTGTGGAACTGGATGACCACAGTAGGCCAGGCAGCATTAGAGGAGCAGGAAAGCTGACGTTTCGGGTCGAGACCCTTCTTGAGCATTTCTGAAGATGGATACAGACCCGAAACGTCAGCTTTCCTGCTCCTCTGATGCTGCCTGGCCTGCTGTGTTCCTCCAACTCCACACTGCGTTATCTCAGACTGCAGATTCGGCAGTTCCTACTAACACCTCAGAATGTGATTGACTTAAACCTGGAATGGAGTAAGAAAGGTGATTTCAGTTTGGACAAAGTTTTCAGTTCTTGTCCTCCTCCTGCTGCATGTTGTTGAGAGTATTGAATTCTGTCAAATGTTTATTCTTGTACAAGGGTCAGGTAATATCGTCTGGGTGAATACATATACACAACTTACAAAGCACACAGCCAGTAATTCATTAATCACTTTAATCTACCCTCAGGCAAGTTTGCGATGTTTATTTTGCCTCATATATAAATTGAGCTCACTAAACAGTCCATGAAGTTTGTCAGTGTCTGCAAATAAGGGTAGTGACAAAACCAATAACGTTGGGTTAACAACAGGCAGAGAACCCTTAGGAGCGTTAACAGAGACAGTCCCCTGGAAATAACAACAGGGACCATTCCCTTGGGAACTGTAATAGAGACATTCCCTGGGAGTGACAACACAGATATGTTGGGAACACAGGGAATACAGCCATTCAGCCCCTCTAGCAATGACATGCCTGAGTTGAGCATGGGATGTGCTGTATGAATGTTGCTGGCTGTCCTTGTGGTCGAGGAGCTGTGGGCATGAGCACAGAGCAGAGACCCAGCCTCTACAGCGAGTTCCACCGACCTGTCATAGCATCTTTTATCATCCACCCTCCCCGTCACCCTGATCACCCCCTCCCCCTGACTTACACCTCACCCTGATCACCACCTCCCCCCGATCACCCCCTCCCCCTGACTTACACCTCCCCATGATCACCCCCTCACCCCAATCACCCCCTCCCCCGATCACTCCCTCCCCCGACTTACACCTCACCCTGATCACCACCTCACCCTGATCACCCCCTCACACTGATTCACCCCCTCACCCTGATCACCCCCTCACACTGATTCAGCCCCTCACCCCCTCACCCCCTCGCCCCAATTCACCCGCTCACCCTGATTCACCCCCTCACCCTTCACCCCCTCACTTTGAATCACCCCCTTGCTCTGATTCACCCCCTCACTCTGAATCACCCCCTCACCCTGAATCACGCCCTCACCCCCTCACCCTGATTCACGCCCTCACCCCCTCACCCTGACTCACCCCCTTCGCCCTGATTCACTGTCAATGTCACGTGAGAAAAATCTTAGTCGCCCAGTGTGTGTTTTGGCTCTGGAACACACTACCTGGAAAAGGGGCAAGGGAGGTTCATTGGAGGCATTCAAGAGGGGCATTGGAAGGTTATTCGAGATAGAAATAGTGTGCTGGGAGGTGGGGGACAAGCAAGAGTCTGACACTCAGTAATGATGCTCATTTGAAGAGGCTGGTACAGGCACAATGGGCCGAATGGTCTCCCGCATCATAACAATCCCAGTGATTTTTGGATCTGCGCATTGAGAAAGCCTGGTTGTCTCTTTTTCTCCAAAGCATTAGTTTTAGTGTAGGGATAAGGGAGGGGTTCCCAGGGAAGTCAATCTGGCTGTGACCAGCTGAGGTGCTGGGAGAATGAAAGAGAGGGACCAGCCCATTCATCCTCATCCAGGAGCTGAACAGTGTTGGCCATCAGGCTGCAACTCAGAATGACTGGTGCAGGTTGGCCTGGGGTGTGACTGTTTGGAACAATCACCAACCCCCAGAGCCGGATTGCTCCCGGTGTGAGGGTTCATAAATCAGAGAATAGGGCCTGCATCATTCCCTCCCCAGCTTTCCAGCAATTCGCTCCAATTCTGCCATTGTCTTCCCTCTCTGGCATGAGAGACTGGCAATCTTCCTGAGACTCCTGCTTTCACAACCCTACTGTTCAGTGTCCTTTCCCGGTCCCTAAAACCTGCTTTGAGGACTTCATTGTTCTTCCCCCTCGGGTCATCAGTCTGAGGATGAACCACACCCTCTGGCTGCTTACCTCCAACCCACAGCAAAATCTTGCAGCATCGTTGACCCTCGTCCCAGGGAGGAAACGTACCACCTTGGTGTCTTATCTCAGGCTAGTCTCCTTCCTGACGAAAACAAATCCCCTTTGATGTCTGCTCTTCCTGTCTCTCGCTGCCCTCTGTACCGCTTAGGCTCCCAAGGTGCCTCTATCCTTGGAGGAAGCAGTGCTCCCTCCAGTCCCCAAATTGGGAAATGTATCAGGGACTGGGACCCTGGGATCACGCACGCAAGACCTGCTCCATCACTGATGGTTGTCTGATGGTCCGCCATCGAACTCCATGCTCGTCCTCTGTGGTGTGACCATCACAGCCAGCCTCAAGGATCCAGCAGCACGGTGGCTTTGTCTGTTGTTCAAACTCTGAAAGCCCATAAGTTTCTGAAGCTGCTGTTGCTTTCTGCACATAGTCATCCAAGTCCCTAGCATCCTGCATCGTTTCCTACTTCCAACAGGATATGTATTCCACATGACTGAGCTGTGCTGCCATGCCTCTGCTTTACTTTCCCTTGCGTTGATGTGGTTTTAGGTTGATCGGACTGTGCAGTGTCATTTGACCTGAGGTGGCCTGGACATTATCTGCTCACTGATGATGTTTTGCACGTTAGTCAAAGGAGCTACGTGTGGGAACAACAATACAACAACTGTTTGAAAGTCCAAATATACTACATCGACTGGCTCCCCCTTGTCAAGTCGACTAGTGACATCTTCATAGAATTCTAACAACCCCCAAAGAGAGATTCTTCACCAAGCTGCAAAAGTGAAACTCTCAGTGATTTCCCATCATGACTAAGATAATCTGTTGCCTGTGATTATGATGATTGGCCCACGACACTGGAGAGGATCCCAAGCTTCTGTCAAACATAGCATAATAGAAGTTTGTGTCTATGCGCGAGGTGGTGTGACAGTGCAGCACTGGACAGGGTCCAGATACAGTATGTCCCAAAATCCCCTTGGAGTCTGAGGGTGACAGTGTTAAAGATGGATCCTTGGCCGAAAACTAATCAAACAACAACTCTTGACATTCCGGGCAAACTCAGACAGGTCACGTCAGCAACCAAAATTAAAACCATCTTCCTTGCAGTCTGCACTGCTCTCACATTCCCATTTCTGGAGCGATGCTTGTTTTTGGACCAGGCTGATGACACACTCCCTTCTGATCTCCAGCGTTCCAATGCACGATTCCCGTTCTCCAGACTCGTTTCAATGGATTCCAGAGAAGTGACCTGTTCAAAATTCCAGCCTCCTCGTTGAATTCCACAACTAAACGGTGCAGAGAGAATTCCTGACCCAGATGTGGGAGAGGTTGCTCAGACGGCCAAAAGGGAGGAAGATTTTTCTCAATCTCACGCAGGAGTATGTGAATAATGTTTGAGTGAAATGGCTTTTCAGCTAAGTGGTTTATGCTGCCCTCTGATTACCTGTGCTATCTGGGGTACTTGCCACATGTGGCCAATCCATCAAGCATTGGCTCAGGAGAGACTGGCAGAGGTGGAAACTGGCAAATAATGATTAATACTAGCCAAAGCTGGAAATGTTCCCTGAGCTAAACACAACCAGAGAGAGAGAGAGAGAGAGACAGCCTCTGATCTGATGGGGAAGTTTGGCTGATGATCGCAATCAGTTATTATCATGGCCATCAATGTCTGCTGGGTCACCAGGCGAGTGTGGGAAATTCTCTTCCCACACCATGTTCGCCACTGACATGTCGCTGGGTGAGAATGGGGATACAGCTGCGGTAGGATTCCTGTGAAACTCTCCAACACTCTCCGTGAAACTGTAGCCTGTTGGGAACCGGACTCCGGCTGGCCACTCTGCCCCGAATCCCTTCACACCTGTGGATATCTCTGAATCCGGTTCCATGAAGATTAATCTACCCTGTGGCACTTAGTGCAGTGTTCTGAGCATTGTTCCAAGCTTCTCCAGCGATCTTACTCCTGACCCACATCAACTTCCCTCCTTAAGAACCAAAACGCTTCAATCAAACCTCCACAGCCTGTTCCCCCCCGCCGCCCCCATCAAACCTTTTCAAATCTAGGGAATACTTGTTCCAAACAAAGATGTTGACTGGAAGCATTACAAATACTTGGAACTGTGCTATTTTGATCTGAGTGTGTCAGTCCTAATGGTCTTTGGCTCAGTGTGTTGGTCTCTTAGGAATTAGCAGCAATGTGTTCAACCATCGAATGGTAATAAGATAAATACTCTCGGATGTCTCGGAAATAAGTGAATTTGCATTTCCAATTTCACACTGCGTTGGAACAAATATACTTGTTACAGAGCTTCCAGTGGCAAACCATGTTTTGATAAATAAGATCAGAAGTGCATTTGAAGTGCATATGTTAGCCACACAGCGTCATACAGCACAGAAACAGACTCTTCACTCCAACCAGTCCATGCCAAACCATAATCCCAAACTCGGCTCGTTCCACCTGCCAGTTCCTGGCCCATATCCCTCCAAAACTTTCCTACTCATTTTGATGTGGTAATTGTACCCACATCCACCACTTCCTCTGGAAGTTCATTCCACACAAGAACCATTCTCTGTGTAAAAAAGTTTCCCCCTTGTCCTGTTCGAACATTTCTCCTGTCACCAACATCACCCAGTTTTGGTGGGGTGTCTTAACAATTTAGACTCTGTTTGTAGGATTGGGAGATTTGCAGGCAACGCAATGTGTTGACAGTGGAAAGGGTGGCCATGGATTCCACTCAGAAGGAACCTGGTTCTGCCCCTGTCTCACTGGGACCTGCAAGGGCCCTGGCCAAGGGCTGGGAAATGGCATTACCCTGGGCAGCAAGTTTGTTCATTCAGCACAGACGTGATGGGCTGAATGGTCTCTGAGTGTTTTTAAGGTTCATGGGAGCTTGCTGTGCACCTCCAAGTTGCTGCGTTGGCTAATGTACCCAAGTTATAACAGTTGAAGATTGTAGCTCCCACAAAGTGTGAGGAAACACTCAATTTACAACTTGACTTCTGTTGTACTCCCAGGAGGACCCAAGGTGACCAGATGTGAGGGTGATGGTCCCTGAGGAATGACCTGGCCTACGAGAGAGAGGGGGGTTGAGGTCAGTTTGGAGACTGTTTCGCAAAGCCCAGAGGCAGCTGCATGAGGAGTCAGGACCACCTTGTGGAAACCTTGTGGCCAGCCCACTTTGGGAACCACACTGGCTGTTGGATACTACAGTCCCCGGCAGGTTGGGCTATAATGCTGGCACTGACCCTGTGTGCACTGACATCAGTGCTGTATTTGAGGGCCTCGGTGCTGCGTCTGAGGGCCGGGCCTCAGTGCTGTGTCTGAGAGCCTCAGTGCTGTGTCTGAGGCCCTCGGTGCTGTGTCTGAGGGCCGGGCCTCAGTGCTGTGTCTGAGAGCCTCAGTGCTGCATCCAAGGCCCTCGGTGCTGCGTCTGAGGGCCTGGCTTCCGTACCAGTGCTACCCAACGGACCACAGCATGACAGGAACAGCTGCAGCTTTTAGTTGGCTCTTCACAGTGACTGACAGTGACAGGAGTCTAATCTGCAGCCCCCCCCCTCTCCACTAACCCCCATCGGGAGCACAAACCCCACCCAAGGCGAGGTGACGTCATCAGACTGGCTGGAGCCGAAGACCATGTCCAACTTGAAGCCTTTGAGGACCAGTACCAAGAGACACAGGAACAGGAAGAGGCTGGTCACCTCCTGGAGGTGGCTTTGAAATCTTAGTTCCATCTCTCCTCCTCCTGTCTCCCCGACCTCCCCAAACCCATGGTCCTGAGCTCCGACCTTTCCAACGATCACCAAGTGCTACCTTACTCATGAAGCTGTGCTTCCTAACGTCTCACCCTGGCTCCAGTTTCCTAGGGTTGGCCCCTCTCCTGTGCCAATCCCCACCTCGGGCAGAGCAGGCAGCTCCCCTTGGTTCTCCCAAAGAGATCCCCTTGCTCAGAGCCCACCAACACCGGGTGCACTGCACGCGTCCCGTTTTGTTGCTGAGTGCTTGGGCTGAGCCATCTGTTGATCTGTTCAGGAGGATCATCATCATATGCCGTGTGGGGGGGGCAAGGGTGAACTGAAGCTGTCACATGATGCGGGGGCTTCTTACAGCTTCTCTCTCGACCCTCTTCGAAGCAGCAAACCCTCCCCCCCCCACCCCGAAGCGTTACCCTCCGAGATAGACATGACATCTGTGAGGTAACAGTGCAAGTTTGTTCACGTGCAGGGCTCCTGGGTACCAGTGCACCCTGCACCATTGCCACAGGAGCCCTCAGTGTTGGTCACCTTCAGCAGCTCAGGTCCCACCTGCTGCACAGTGACTACCCAGGGTCTGGGTCAACAGCAAACACCTCCAACAATTTTACCCGCCGCCCTCAAACACACACCATGCAGCTCCCGCCTGGCTGACCGACATTCCCTCGGACTGAGCACTCCCAGGCTCTCCCCTCGTGTCATCAATCCACCAAACTCCTCACTCTTCTCCTCGACGCAAAGGACAAAACTGGCTCTCAGCCCCATCTCGGGGCTGGACCCACTGCAGCTATTCTCCAGGAATCCTGCGCCCAGCCCCGGTGCACTGAAATCTTGCTGACTTCCAGCCAGTACAGACATGACAGGCTGAATGGCATCTGAGTGTTTTTAAGGTTCATGGGAGCTTGCTGTGCACCTCCAAGTTGCCGTGTTGGCTGATTGTGTTCTTTCCTCCTGCCTTTTTTTTTGTTGTTTTCGCGTTTCAGTTTTGATGTTAATATGCTGGAGTGTTACCACATGTGGGAATTTGGCCCCAGTTTTGCAGCGACTAATCCCTGGCGACTCTTGGTTAGAGACACTGCACAATTCGAATCATTAGGGAGCAGTTGAAGATTAATAATGCAGCTCTTGGTTGTGCGCACGCAGAGCCAGAATCCAGGAATTAACTGTTTCAGCGCCGACAAGCTGGAATGCCAACAGCCCAGCTCCCTCACAGTTTGGAATGTGTTCCAGGCCTGTCTGGGCATCTGTGACCCCAGTACAGGGCGTTAGCCTCTGAGCCAGGGGAGATGGAGTCGCATTGCAGAGCTCCAGGTCTCCTGACAGGGCTGACGCTGCTCTTGCAGTGCATGGGGGTCGGGGAGAGTGTTGCACTGCCTTTCAGGCAAGGCCCTGTCCACTACCCTCCCCTGCGGTCGCTGTTTCACTCCATGCCCCAGCCTATCTCAGACCCTATCGCTCAGGTTAGAGGGTGGGCCACCCCTGGCTGCAATATCACCTGAAGTGAGTATGTAAAATGAGCACCCGGTGCCACTGCGGGACCAGGATGTGAGCGGAGGTGACCGTTTCCAAGGAAACATGCTGAGTCCTGGCACAACTCTTGTCGGCAGCTGTCTGCCCCAGTGTGCAGTGACACTCCTCACAGTCCCCTCATCCAATATTCTATCCTCCCACATTCCCATTCCCTGCGATTGGTCAGGCTCTGTGTGAAGGACACACAAACACAACGTCAACGCGCTTCGCTGCTTGTGGGATCTTGCTGTGCATGTGCTGGCTGCTGAGCTTGTTTATTCATTCACCGGCCTGGGTGTCTGTGGCTGGGCCCAGCATTTATTACCCCATCCCTAGTTGCCCGAGAGAAAGTGTGAGTGAGCTGCCACCTTGAAACGCTCCAGTCCCCTCCTTAGGGAGGGAATTCCGGGATTTTGACCCAGCAACACAGAAGCCTCAGCAATAATTCTCCAAGTCAGGATGGTGAGTGGCTCGGAGGGGAATTTGCAGGGGGTGGTATTCCCATGTATCTGTTGCCCCTGTCCTTCTAGATGGAAGTGGTCAGTGGGTTTGGATGGTGCTATCTAAGGATCTTTGGTGAATTTCTGCAGTGCATCCTGTAGATAGTACACACTGCTGCTACTGAGGGTCGGTGATGGAGGGAGTGGATGCTTGTGGATGAGGTGCCAATCAAGTGAGGGCTGCTATGTCCTGGTTGGTGTCAAGCTTTTTGAGGGATGTTGGAAGTGGGGAGTATTCCATCACCTGCCTGAGTTGTGCCTTGGACAAGCTTTGGGGAATCAGGAGGTGAGTTACTCACCACAGTGTTCCTAGCCTCTGACTTGATCATGTAGCCACTGTGTTTGGAGGGCAAGTCTGGGTGGTACAGAGTGCTGGCATTCACACTCCTACAGTACAACATTAACCACATTTTACAAATACACCACCGACTGTGAAGTGCTCTGGTACTGTCTGAGGTTCTGTCTTGCATTGTGAAAGTGTACTTCTCATGCGAGTGTCAGGAATTGGATTCTGTAGCAATCTCATGTTGGCCTGATGTATATTGTGTTATGGACCAGACCTCCTCAAAATATATTCAGAAGGCAGCCTAGACCCGAACATTTTCATACGTTAAAGGCAAATGGAAAGTGCTGTGTTCCAGATGCAATTTGATTGGTCAAACTACTTGACATTAAGCAAAACAGAATTTGGCCAAACACGACCGTTAAAATACAACAAAAGAAAGAAGAACTTGGAATGATTGAACTCTCTGGAAAACTTAACAGAATAATTGCTACAGTAACTATTACGAATTAACTGTTCCAATAAGAGTAACATCCGATAAACACACCCTTGGCAAAATGGCAAATTTAGAAAACAGGTTTTGTCTCACAAACATGGAAACATAGACATAGAAACAGAGAAGATAGGAGCAGGAGGAGGCCATTCAGCCCTTAGAGCCTGCTCCGTCATTCTTCACAATCTTGGCTGAACGTACAACTCAATAGCCTAATCCTGTTTTCTCCCTATAACCTTTGATCCCATTTGCTCCAAGTGCAATATCTAGTCGCCTCTTGAATACATTCACTGTTTTGGCATCAACTACTTCCTGTGGTGATGAAAGGTTCACCACTCTTTGGGTGAAGAAATGTCTCCTCATCTCTGTCCTAAATGGTCTATCCCGAATCCTCAGACTGTGACCCTTGGTTCTGAACACACCCACCATCGGGAACTTCTTCCCCGCATCCTACCCTGTCCAGTCCTGTTAGAATTTTATAAGTCTCTATGAGATCCCCCTCTCAGTCATATGAACTCTAGCGAAAACAATCCCAACCTAGTCAATCTCCCCTCGTACATCAGACCCACCATCCCCAGAATCAGCCTGGTAAACCTTCGCTGTACTCCCTCGAGAGCAAGAGCATCCTTCCTCAGAAAAGGAGACCAAAACTGCACACCATATTCCAGGTGTGGTCTCACCAAGCCCTTGTATAACTGCAACAACACATCCCTGCTCCTGTACTCAAAACCTCTCGCAATGAAGCCCAACATACCATTTGCCTTCTTTACTGCCTGCTGTACCTGCATGCTTACCTTCAGCGACTGGTGCACAAGGACACTCAGATCCCGCTGCACACTCCCCTCTCCCAATTTTCAGCCATTCAGGTAAAAAATCTGCCTTCTTGTTTTTGCTTCTGAAGTGAATAACGTCACGTTTATCCGAATTATACTGCATCTGCCATTGATTTGGCCACTCACCCAAACTGTCCAGATCACTGCATTCTCGTCACAGTTCACCCCCCACCCAACTTGGTATCATCTGCAAACTTGGAGATATAACATTTTGTTCCCTCATCCAAATCATTAATATATATTGTGAATCATGGTGTCCCAGCACCAATCCCTGTGGCACCCCACTAGTTCTTGCCTGCCAATTTGAAAAGGACCCATTAATTCCTACTCTTTGTTTCCTCTCTGCCATCTCACCACACTTCCCCCAATCCCATGCTCTTTAATCTCACACATTAATCTCTTATGTGGGACTTTGTCAAACACTTTCTGAAAGTCCACATCTACTACATTGACTGGCTCCCCCTTGTCAACTCTACTAGTTACATCTTCATAGAATTCCAACAGATTGGTCAAGCATGATTTCTCTTTCATAAATACATGCTGACTCTGTCTGATCCTGCCACTGCTTTCTAAATGCTCTGCTATAAAATCCTTGACAATGGATTCGAGAATTTTCCCCACTACCAATGTTTGGCCTACGGGACTATAATTCCCTGTTTTCTCTCTACCTCCCTTTTTGAATATTAGAGTGACATTAGCCACCCTCCAATCTGCAGGGACTGTTCCAGAGTCTGCAGAATCCTGGAATATGACCACCAATGTATCCACTATTTCTAGAGCTACTTCCTTAAGTACTCACATGCAATCAATAACTCAGGAAAGAACCCGTTGCCTTTGGTTGTAAGCAAGAGAGGGGAAAAATAGCCTCCATTTCTTCAGCAACTGCTGCTGAAAACTAAAATGTCTGGTTCTGTGGGTGAGAGCTTGGCCAGACCTGCTCAGGCTGCTCCTTTTGTTCCAGCTTTTTAAAAAAAAACAATCCCAAGGCCTTTCAAATTGTTTATCTTCTCATAGACTGCTCGGTACCTGTCTCCCAATCTTTCTCTCATAAAGAAACCGGCACAAAGCATACTTCTTAAAGCCTCGTCACAATCGAGAGCTTTCTCCTTCAGAAATAACTCTCGGTTTGCTCTTGCCAAAGCCAGTCTACTCACAAATCCCGCAAAGGAACAGCACCCAGAAAGCTGGCTCTGTTACAGAATCACAGTGGAGAGTCCAGCTATCAGCGAGTGTTCCCCTCTCCAACACATGGGAAATAACATGCTCACTCTGATCCACTTTTGTTTCTCACTTATATAAATGGCTTCGATCACAAGATGGGAGGCGTGGTTAGTCAGTTTGTAGATGACACCAAAACTGTTGGGATAGTGGACAGTGAAGAAGGTTATCTAAGATTACAAAGGGATCTTGTTCAAATGGGTGGATGGCACATGGAGCTTAATTTGGATAAATGCATTTTCGTACAACAAACAGGGACAGGATGTATACAATTAATAGTGGGACCCAGGGTAGCATTGTAGAACAGAGAGACATCGGGGCTCACGCACATAATTCTTTAAATTAGACAGGGTGGTGAAGAAAGCATTTAGAATGCTTGTCTTCATTTTCACATACTTTTATACTTTGAGTGTAGGAGTTGAGGCCATCATGTTGAGGTTGTCCAGGACATTGATGAGGCGTCTTCTGGAGCACTGTGTCCAGTTCTGGTCTCCCAGTTATAGGAAGAGTATTATTAAATTGGAGAGGGTTCAGAGGAGATTTACCAGGATGTTGCCGGGTATGGAAGGTTTGAGTTAGAACAAGAGGCTGGATAAGCTGGGACTTTGTTTCACTGGAGCATAGAAGGTTGAGAAGTGACCTTGCAGAGGTTTACAAAATGATAACGGGTATAGAGAAGGTAAATGGCAGGTGTCTTTTTTCCTCAGGTGGGGGATTTCAAGACAAGGGGGCATATTTTTAAGGTGAGAAGAGAATGATTTAAAAAAAGTCATGAGGGGCTTTTTTTTTGAAACAGATGTTGGTTCATGTGTGGAATGCACTTCCTGAGGAAGTGGCAGACGTGGGTACATTTAAGTATCTGAACAGGAAAGGTTTGGAGGGACATGGGCCGGGAGCAGGCAGGTGGGGACTAGTTTAGTTTGGGGTCATGGTTGGCATGGACTGGTTGGGCTGAAAGGTCTGTTTCCGTGCTGCTTGACTGTATGACTAGATGGCTCCTGGAGACAGATGTCATACACAACGTGGTGTGCGTGAGTCTGTAAAAGTATGTGCGAGAGACCATCTCTGCACGATCAGCCTCTGGCTGCTGAGTCTGCAATTGGAAAAAGAAGTGACCATCAGGAAAGAAACTCTGATCAGAACAGACACAAGAATCCCATCCTCGCCAGAGGGCTTTTCTGTGATATTACTGGTGCTGAGCACTGCCAGATGTTATTGCATTGGGAGCCTCCTTTTATGTTGGAGCAAAATCCTCATCCTCCTCCTCTCAGTCTTCGCCTCCTGGCTCAATTCCTTTTTGCCAGCATCTTTCCATGTGGAAAATTTTCGACCTTTGATAATTGGAGTTGGAACGTCATGTTGAGGTTGTACAGGACACTGGTGAGGCCTCTTCTGGAGCACTGTGTCCAGTTCTGCTACAGGAAGGATGTTATTAAACTGGAGAGGGTCCAGAGAGATTTTACCAGAATGTTGCTGGGAATGGAGGGTCTGAGATCGATAAATAGACTGGACTTTTATCACCGGAGCGTGGGAGGTTGAGGGGTGACCTTATAGAGGTTTATAAAATGATGAGGGGTATAGATAAGGTGAATGACAAGGGCCTTTTCCCTCGGGTGGGAGAGTTCAAAACTAGGGGGGACATGTTTTTAAAGTGAGAGGTGGAAGATTGCAAAAAGATGAGGGGCAATTTTTTTTATGCAGAGAGTGGTTTGTGTATGGAATGATCTGCCAGAAGAAGTGGATGTGGGTACAGTTACAACATTTAAAAGACATTTAGATAAGTAGTTAAGTATTTTAGATAAGTAATTAGTAAGTGATTAGATAAGCACACAAGTAAGGAGGGACATGGGCCATGCACAGGCAGATGGGATTAGTTTAGTTTGGGAAGATGGTTGGTGTGCACTGGTTGGATCAGAGTCTGTTTCCATGCTGTATGACTCAATTACTCAATGACTCGTAGTCTCAAGAAAGTGCCTCTGCTCCTAAGCACGAGGCCCCCTAAAAGCCAGGCTCACAAACCTATTCTGGGCAAGCACAACAGGAGGCTCCCACACTGTCAGACATCATTGAAGCCAACACATGGCCCCGACAGATACAAAATATAAATGTGTGCACCCTCTCTCTCTTACTCTCACTCTTTCTAACACACACACGTTCTGTCTCACTCAAACACACACTGCCTCACACACTCACACAGGCCCACTCACACTCTCACTCTCACTCTCACACACAGAGACACACACTCTCTCTCTCCCTCACACACACAGGCACACTCTCTCTCTCACACACACACTCTCACTCACACGCGCACACACACACTCGCTCACACACACTCTGTCACTCACACGCACACACACACACACACACACTCTCTCACTCACGCGCACACACACACTCACTCACTCACACACGCACACACTCACGTGCACACACTCACACACACACTCTCACTCACACACGGACACAGTCTCACACACGGACACAGTCTCACTCGCGCGCACACACTCTCACTCACACACACTCTCACTCAAACACACACACTCACACACTCTCACACACACACACACTCACACACACAGTCTCACTCACAGTCTCACACAGAAACTCACACTCTCACACTGACACACACACACTCTCACACACGTGCACA